>CAJVSB020000393.1:0-53733 GCA_911865555.2 Thlaspi arvense | reverse complement strand
GATTTTTGAATGTTCAGTTCAAGGTGAACCGAGCTCGGTTCATGTACCGGAGCTTAGGGTTAGAGTTTTTGACCCGGTTCAGGGTTGGTTTGATACCTTTTTGGCCAGTTTAGACTGGTTCTTAGGGTTTTGGGCCTTTTGAATCCAATTTTTGAGGGTTTCGTGTCCGATTTAATTTAGCTAGAGGTAGTTTTAGGCTAGGGTAGGCTGGTTTAAGGGTTTTGGTGGTCGGTTCACTATGATTTGAGGACTGTGGAGTTTGGTTCAGTTTTGTAGAGGGTTTTGAGTTGTTGTATGTTGTGTGTAGGGAGTCATGTAGGTCCCCAGTGACGGGTCTCGATGCCTTGAGATGCGTGCCAAGGTGCCGATTTGAGATTTGAGCCCGGTTTGAGGCTATTGAGCCCGTTTCTTATACCGAGTTTGAGGTTGGTGACGTTTCTGTGTGGTGTTTATTTTCAGATACGCCTGAGGAGATGCACCCAGACCAGTGAGACGGGTGAGGGTGACCAGGACTTCTTCCTTGGCTCGACTTTTGTACTGTGAGTGATGATACATTTCCTATGCTTGTATTTTCATATTATATTAATGATTTTCTAACATGATGATTATGTGATTTGGAAACTGTATTGTGATTATTATGTTACTCGGGATGTGTGTCATTGTACACGCCCCGAACTTGGGCCTGTGACCGGTATTGGGGTCCCACCGACCCTAGTAAGCCTTAACAAACCAAATCAAACTCTAAAAATTATAAAACATACACTAAATGCAATAATACAACATCTAAGAAACCACCCGGATCCTGTATGAGAGTATAAAGAATCTACTCTAGAATACAATAGGAAAAAGATACAAAAGAGAAGTGTCCGTACATCGATCAAATCCGCAGTCGCTGTCTCCTACACTGGCACGCTAAATGAGGTAAGTACAGTCAAACAAATCTGGAATGATGATAATATGTGAGTCATGAAAACTCAGTGAGTACAGATGATACCTAATCTATGCATGTTAGGATATGCATCACACCACAAGTCCAAAACCATACACATATATAGTGATCAATAAAACATAACAAACATAAACTTAAAGAACACCATCAACCAAACATCAAATCACATCACTAGACCCAGGCCTACCCACCACTAGACGCTACGGATCACCGTCCTCTAGCCGAGTTCCTACCGTCACATCACGGACTCAGACCGACTCACCACTGGACACTACGGACCACCGTACTCTAGCCAAGTTCCTACCATCCCCAAATCACATCACGAACTCAGTCTGACTCATCACTGGACGCTACAGATCATCGTACTCCAGTCAAGTTCCTATCGCCTCCAAATTGCAGCACACTAACACTATACCATCCCCACATACAAGTCAAAAACAAGTATATATACACATATATAGTTTACGTCTCAAAAACCAATATCGCATACCAACTTAGATCACCGATAGTTCATAAAACACATAACACACATCCCAAGTATAACATATAATCACAATACAGTTTTCAAAATCACATAGTCATTATGTCAGAAACCACAGTATGAAACACACAAGCATAAAGGGGGTATCATCACTCACAGTACAAGAGCTGAATAACAAGGAACTCTCGATCTCCCTCACTCGACTCGCTGATCAAGACATGCTCCACTGGTATTATCTACAACCAAAAATACACAAAACCATCACCAACGCCGAAATCGGCACAAGAAACGGGTTTGGTAGCCTCAAACCAGACTCAAATCGTAAATCGACCCCCTTGGCACGCATCCCCGAGAGGCAACATCACTTATCACCAACTCCTACTCGACTCACTAACCTACAACCATCTAGCTCAACAGTTCACAACACTACTAAACCATCCTCCAAAATCCTCAGTTATAATGAACCAGTCTCCAAAACCCTCGAACCGGCCTCACCTAATCTAACACTATCTCAAACTCAACTCAAATGGCCACGAAACCCTCAAAAATGGATTCAGAAGGCCCCAAAAAACCTAGTAACCAGTCTAACCCTGCCAAAAAGGCCTTGAACCGCCCCGACCGACCGAAAACAATAATCTTAAGCACCAGCACCGAACCCGGGGCCGATTCACCTTGAACCAATCACCCAAAAAATTACCAAACTTCCATGGTTAGCTAGGTTTCCATCATGTTGGACCAGGAACCGGTCCCAAACTCCCCAAGAACTGACCTAAAAACTAGTGAATCGGTCACTCGAAGGACAACACACTATAACTGGCCAGTTCACCTCGAACCGATCACCCAAAATTTTTCAAACCCACTTGGTTTGATAGCCCTCATCCCCCTAAATCTAGAACCGGACAAATTTCCAAATTTCAAGTCAAATTGCCCACCGACCCGGCCGGTCAAAGCCACTGGCCAGTTCGGTCAAACCCCACCTTTTTTTTGTCATAAGTTGCTTGACTCAAGTCACGGCTCGCGGCTTGGCTCTAGCCACTAGCCAGTGGCTCGGCATGGGGCGCAGCTCGTGGCTCGGGCCCCTTGGCTTGGGGCCGCCAGCCCAACTAGGCGGGCTAAGCCCAAACCCTAACTTAATAACTTTTTTTTCCTGGCCTGTAGGCCAAGCCCGCGAGCCCGTGTTCCAACCCACTGCCTAGCCTGGGCTCAACCAGCCTAGGCCTGAGCCCACATGAACTAGCCGAGTCGACTTGGTGAGCCGAGGTTGACTCGGTCGAGCCAGCCCAGCATGGACCCGGATGCATCCAGGTCTCTCTCCTCACCCGAATGCAACGTCTGGGTCTGCACATGACCCGGACCAAAACAAAGAAATAAATCCGAAAATCAAGCTCACCTCAGTCGATCAAGCCACCCAATCCTCAACATCGACCCCGGCGACCTCTATGACAAGGATTTCCAAAATCTAGATTCCTCCTCTTGGCCTTCCGCACACCGGACGACACACAGATCTCTAGAAAACTCCTCTTTCCTAGCTCCAGAAGCTGAAATTGTTTGAAGGGTTCAGTAGAGTCTTCAAAAACACACGTAAAGGCGTGAAAATTTGGCTAAAATGATTGCCCGACGTGGGTTAATCGGCGAGGAACATTTTCCGGACACTATCCTGTCAAATTTCTGGAAATTGCAAGCTTGATCCCTAAACTTGTGTCACTCACAGAAGTGTCCCTGACAATTTGCAGTTTGGCCCCTGAACATTTTAATTCCCGCAATTAAGTCCTTGAACTAATTAGAATTTTAAATTCGGGTTTGTTACAGTCATGTGTTTTATAAATTGTCATTGAGTTATGTTGGGTATGTGATGTTGGGGTTTTTGAGACATAAATTGTATATGCATATGTATACTTGTTTTGGACTTACATGTGATGATGGCATCGCGTGTGTGAGGTAGCAGAGGCCGCGGGCAGTAGAAGCCGTGGATATGATGTGCACTATTATAATTTCTCTGATCGTCAAGACAGTGGATCCTTCGATCATGAGAAGATGAGACAAGGGTCTCATGATGTGATATGTCTGGGATGGCAGGCTCAACCGACGGACAGTGGGCCGTAGCGTGCAGAGAGTGTCTTGGCCTGGTGATGAGATGAGTTGTATGGCTAAGGGCTCATCCGGCGGACAATGTGCTGTTGTAGCGTATAGGAGTACCCTGACCCGTGATATGATTGTGAAATTGGTTATCTTGATACCTCATATATGTGTTTTGATTACTGCCCACTGTAAATATTTGTATATATATGGTATTTGAGTTGAGGTGTGATGCATATTCTAGCATGCATAACCTAGGTATTATCTGTAACTCACTAAATCTCACGACTTACAGTTTATAACCTTTCAAATCTGACTTGTGTTTCCTGTCTTGGTTGGCGCGCCAGAGTCAGAGCTAGAAGGTTGCAGTTTTATTGATGTACGGACATATTTTCTTTGTAATATTTCTCCTTATATTCTAGTGGTACTCTCTTGAACTCTCAGACAGATTTTGGTATTTGTCTGTTGGGACAACACTTTATGGTTCATATTTATTTATGAGTTTTTGTCTATTTTGGTATTTGAGACTTATTAGAGTTAGTAGACCCTAATGCCGGTCATGGATCCTGTTCAAGACATGAAATATATATTTATATATTAAAATTATATTTAAGTGATTTTTTGTTAATTTAGTTTATTATAATAAATTTAAATTATAGTTTTATTTGGTTTAAAAAATATTAGGATTCAATCAGAATATTTTTGTTATATTTTGTGAGTTAGGGACTATTTTATTTCATCAATTTTTTAAAAAGAAATTATTATCATACGGCTATATATTTATAACAATCATTACAATAATACCTCTTCTTAAAAAATGTGCATGTTAGGACGTTGTGGCAGTCACATTATAACTTAGTGATTCTCTTTTACAATATTTGATATATGATCCAGAGAACTATCTGATAGTAATGGAGATAGGGAATAGAAATTAAATTAATCTCTAACTAATGGATTATGAAAATAAATTTTGTAAATAAGAATGAGGATGAATAAATTAGTACTTGCCCTGTTGCAATTTCTTACAAGTATAGTACAATCACAAACTAAAAGGTGAGGATTAAAATGGAATTTCACCATAAATTGTACAGGGCAAAAGTATAATTTCCAAAGTTTAATAGCTGTAATTAAAAAATATAGGAGAATTGTTGAAGAAAAACTTTATTCCAAAAAATAGAAATTTGGCTGCACCGAGAAAAAATTAATGATAAATGTTGAATAGTGCTAAGAATGATGATGTTTTGGGTAAGAAGTGGTTGAATATAACCAGAATCTAAACTATTTATATAGGATGCTTCAAGAATTAGTTGTCATCTAGTGAGCAGAAGACTCCAACCGGGTCAGTTCGGACAATCATGCGTCCAAAAGTTTGATTTTTGACATGCATGGGATAAATTATTTCTAAATCAATGGACCCCCAATAATGACGATGGCAGATTTGGACCAAAGTGAATCGTATTATGATGATTGCAGTTGTTTTTATAATTTAATAACTTAATTTAGGGCTGCTCAAAATATATTTTTTAAAGTTGGGGAGGCCAACCAGAATATTGATTGAAGAAGTGGGGGCACTTTGTATCAGCAACTTGCATTTGTCTTTATTTTTTTTAGATAGTGCTTGACCAATAAATAGTTGTTAATTATTGTTAAAAGGCTATCAAAGGGAAGCAAAACTCAGGTGCCGTTGTCCACCTTCTGGTTAAAAGCACAAAACTCCCACTTTTTTTTTTTTGAATTACACAAAACCTTTTTTATATAAAAATTGTATAAAACTTTCTTATATTTTAAGATTATCTAAAAATTTATCATTTTTTATCCATTATTAACGGTGTTAAATTGTTACAATTAAATCAAGGACTTAATTAGAAAATATAAAAGATAGAGAGGTTAATGTAAAATAAAAAGAAAGACTTTAGAGATCAAAACATATAAAGGGCATTAATTTTTGTTCAATTTTATTTTATCTTTTTTATTTTATAAAAAAATTATTAATTCTAAAATTAATTTTTTTTTTATTTTAATGAAACAAACAAACATTATGGAAAAATATTTTAAGAAAAAATAAAATACACTTAATAATAAGAAAAAAGATAAAAAAGATAAAAATAATAAAATAGATATTCAACTCTCGATATTAGATAATTGAGCTTATTACATATAAAGTGAATTTATTACGAAATATAGTATTTTAATCAAATGATTATTTTTATCTTTAACTAAATCATAGAAAAGTGAAATGTAACAACTATTTTTACCCAAATAAATGCCAAAATAGGAAAAACGGTACACACCCCCTATGCTTTAGTTTTATAATAATTTTTTCATAATGATTATTTATTTTAATAAAATAACCAAAATCAAGTTAAGAATTTTATAATCTTTTAAAAATAGAAAAATTAAACAAAACTTAATGCACCATATTTATTTTAAAACCTCTCTTTTTTTTTTCTAATTTGTAATTAAGTTCATTATCTGGTTCTAACTTTTTAATAACATTAGTTATGAAAAAAATATAACAATAATTCAAATAATCTTAAAATATGAAAAAATTTTCATATAATTTTTTATATTAGACGAGAGTTTTGTACAATTCTAAAAAAATGCAAAGAGATTTTTTTGCTTCTAACTCCCCCACCTCCAGGACAAAGAGAACACAAGTCAAAGGATTAACTCTTGCGTCTGTCTGCATTTATTGTGTTCTTATGCACGGGAGTTATTTATTTATATAGAAAAATATTATATTTAATAAGAATTATAGACATGAATTATATTAAAATATTAATTCCCAAAAAATTAAGAGAGTAAAACCAAAATGGCTGAAAGGAGAATTTTAATATTGAATTATAAATTTTTATCACATTGAATAGTGGTTTTCAATTTATAAATAAGGAATACTATCATCTCATCTTTGCTATATTTTTTGGGAATTACCTGTGAAATATATTTAAGAATACGTGGTCAAGGCTAAGAAATTGAAAAAGAAAAGGATTGGGTATTTTTTAATTTAGTTTTTTTTTAGATCAGTTTAAACCGAAAAGTAATTTTATTAATGCAAGAAGATGATACGAAGTTTTACTTAAATTACATTTTTATCCTAAATTATCTAATGAAAAAGGAAAAAAGAAAGAGAGAGGACCATCTCAGAGTTAGCACGTGCGAGAAAGAATAAACTTTTAACAACCCCGTTTGGATTGAGTGATTTGGAAATAAAAAGAAAAGAAATTGAGATCTTTTCCATTTATATCACTTATTTCGATTAAATTTTAGAAGAGAATACGAGAGAACGGAAAAGGAATGAAGAAAAATTCCAAATCTATTATAACCCTATTTTTTTAAATCTCCCTATAATTGAAGAAATTTGAAACAATATATATAACATTTACTTGAAATTTTACATTATCAAAATTATCATTGCTACAATGAGTCAAATACTACTAGCCCTAACAACTTGTTGAGCCTAAATCACTAGTCCAAAATTTTTAAGTTTCAAGTTGTTCAGTAGTTGTTTCTACTTTCTTATGAGTCCAAGATCTCTCTTTATTTGTCGATATGAGAATTGCATAAGGGTGTCACAAAATATACTTCTTTTTTGGGATGCCACATACATTCCTCTTTTTGGGACTCAGCGAGTCTCTTTCTGAGGTGTTACATACACCCCTCCTTTGGGACTCAGCGTCCTCGTTAAGGTTTGCCCCACCACTGTTTAAGGTTGCACGCGGAGTGACTCTAATACCATTTGTAACGACCCTAGTACTATTGCTTTTAGCAATTTGTTGAGTTTGAATCACTGGCCCAAATGCTTAAACCAAGTTATTCAATAGTATTTCTAATCTCTTATAAGTTTAAAATTGCTCCTGTAATACCCCTAACTTAGGGGTATTTACGTAAATTAATAACTAGAGGACGAAATCGAACAAATCAGAAACTTCAAGGGAGTAAATCAAAAAGAATCAAAAATAGGGGAATCAAGCCAAAACAAATCGAAACTTCAGGGACTAAATCAAGTAGAATATAGAAACCTAAGGACTAAATTCAAGAGATCGAAATTATATCAGATTCGGATTTGTCGGATTGTTCAAAAAAAATGGAAACCAAAATCGAGCAAAGTCATCTACGATATTGCTCAAAAATTCTATAAAAACAAAGCGAAGGGCTATGGCAAATCACAATTCCCACAACCAATTTTTACAAAATCGGTAGAAATTAAGAGGATTTTTCCAGTAAAACATTCCGACTGAAGACTACATTCGGGAGATTAAATCTTTGTTAAATCAATCTCATGAGAAGGTTGATTATCCCAGATTCTGATCCAACCACCGTCGCCTAAGTATTCCAGTCGCCGTCGCTGAAGTGGATCACCAACATACTTCGGGATTTCCGGTTAGTCTTCATATTTCTCTGGTTCGGGATGTCTGGGTAAGGAAGAACCGATCCAGAAGGGGGTCCGGTTTGGGGAAAATATTTTTTATTTTTATTTGGGCCTCTATTTGGGCCGAGGTCCATGAAAACTGTGGGCTTGAAGCAACGGGCCAATCGTTTGGGCTGCTGTAACAAGTCAGCCCACTCGGCTGCTGTTGGTCTGGGCAGTACCCAAGCCCCTGAACCTGGAATAGATTATATAATAATAAAATAAATAAAATAATAGTAAATGAAAGAAATGCCCGGTTCATAGAGAGATTCATTTAAATTCTTCCGGTTCAAGGGTCGGACAGTTAGCTTATTTAATGAATTAATTAATAAATATTCGGTTCAATGCTTTTCTGGTTATTTTGGCCCCGGTTCAAGGCTTTTTAAATAAAATATATAGAGAACCGGCCGGTTCAATAGAAACCAGGCCTGTTCACATTTTTATTGGCCGGTTTAGCCTCCGAACAACCGGTTCATAGCCGGTTCTTTCACTTTTAATGATCGGTTCACTTCATTAAATGATTATTTAAGGTTTAAAATTTCTGGTTTGATATTTTAAGGGAATGGTTTTACGATATTGGTCCTGGGTTTGTGAAGAATTTAACGGTTCGGGACTTAAAATAATTATAGAAAGGGACACTGGCACGCAAACTTAGAAATTTAGGTTTACTTTTAAATTTAAATTGATTATTATCAAAAATATATAATTTAGCTATACTATTATTTCCTGATTCTAGAGCGATTGCCCGATTATGGTAAGCTATGTCGTCAGGTGTCGGATTTCTTGGTTTCTTCGTGCTGTGAGTAAAAATGTGTATTTATGAGCCGTTCTGCTTTCCATATCTAATTTTAAATCTATTTTTATTTATTAACTAATTTTCTACAAATCTGATTAAATTTTTGTTAAATTATATGGCAAGGGACATGCATGTAATTTTCTAAATTTGTTTTGGAAACTTATTTGTCATTTATATCTGACTTAGTTTTATATCAGTACATAGAATTTATTCAGTTAATTGTTTTGTTAAATCTGGAAAACATTTATTTTGAGGGAGTTTCGGATTTTTGAACACTGCAGCTAACGGCAGTATACGTTAGCATGATTTGCACCCTGTACGGGTTCCCATCTAGCAGGGGTGATTGGTGCTAGACATTTCAGGGCATATGTTACCATTTTCAGTTTTCAGGGCATATGTTTGCCATTTTAGTTTCAGGGCATATGTTGCCATTTCAGTTTCATGGGCATATGTTGCCATCAGGGCATATGTTGCCATTTCAGTATCAAGCATGTGTTGCCATTCAGTTATCAGGGCAATTTGCCATGTATTTACCCGGGCATTATTGCCATTACCAGCTGACTGTGTGTCGCTACTTTGATTATCAGCTGACTGTGTGTCGCTGTCTTAGTTATCGGTTGACTGTGTGTCAACGATCTATTTCCGATAAATGTTATGTTCAAAATTACGAACTCCCTAAATGATGGAAAGTGTTTGGAAATTAAATATGATTTAGCAAAAATTACCTGTTATAACTGTATGCATATCCTTTGATCTTATAAATGCAGATTATTATTCACTGGGTCAATAGACTCACCCCTATTTTTTTTCAGATTCTGAGTACGCTGATCCAGTGGATCCTACTTGCTGAGAGGAGTCCGTGGCATTAGCTGTTATGTTTAGATTTTCTGTTCAAGTTAGTTTATCAGTTTTATCAGACTTTGTATTCTTGGGATTTAGTATGCTCCATTGACTACAGGCAGGATTCTGTTTTGTGTTTGACCTTTCAGTTAGTGTGGTTTGGATTTCAATTGAGTTATATCAGATTTCATGTTTTTCAGTTAAATTCAGTGTTTCTGTCAGGCTTGCATGGGTTGGGATTTATTTTGACTCTTGCGCCGGTCACGTATCCGATTTTGGGTTGTGACAAAGTTGGTATCAAAGCTCTAGGTTATTGTGGTCAATGGAGCACTCGTTCATCTGTGGGGGTTTCAATTGTGGTGGCGAGCTGGCCACTATCATAATCGAGACGCCATAGAAGGGCGATTAGGAGTTTTGTTTTCTGAATTCGATTATTTTTCCAGTCTTACCTTCGTTCTGACTTCCGTCATACAATGTTTGAAATCTCTTGATAGATGGACCCTTCATACAAGAATCGCGATCAAGAGCTCGGTATCGAGAATTCAGTTGCTCCTGAGGCACCACGAGACAGGCCGCCCTCTCCACAGATACAGTCAGACAGACAACCATCCGTGCCTGCACGAGGTAAAGGACGGAGTGGAAATATAGGGGAGAAGGAGGGGCCGTGGCAGAACTGCTAGTCGAGGCAGACAGACAGAGGCTGATGAGACGGCCCCACCTGTCGATACTTCAGACCGATTAGCTGAGACCTTACTTAGCATTCAAGGAACACAGCAGGCCATGATGTCCATGATTGCAAGGATACTGGACCAGGGGAGGACCGAGACCCCAGTAGACACAGGTCTAGGAGTGCCAGAGGCTAGAGTAGTTGGCCAGTCGAGTTCAGTTCAGAGGACTCGAGAGATTCCCTTAGGGGTTGGACAGGAGTCAGTTCAGCGGAGACAGGAAGTCCATACCGATACTGTTATCACACAAATGGCCTCAGGGCATCGCTAGCATGAGACCGGGCTGGATACCCAGATCATAGACTTCTTTAAGTTTAAGCCACCCACCTTCTTTGGGAGAGAGCCTACTGAGGATCCGCAGCATTTTATAGACTCGATGGAGATCATATTTGAGGTGATGAACTGCTCTAGCCAGAGGCGCGTGGAGTTGGCTACTTGCAGACTACATGATCTAGCGAGGCTTGGCATAAGACTATATTATCCGGGAGGCCTAAGGAGGCAGCGCCGATGACGTGGGAGGAGTTCGTTAGCGTATTCATGAATAGGTTCCTCTCAGCAAATAAGAGGGACCAAATGGCAGCAGAGTTCGAGTGCCTTAGACAAGGAGCTGATATGATGGTACCGGAGTATGACGCCCGCTTCAATCATTTATCTCGATATGCTCCACACTTGGTACCTGATGACATTATGAAGGCTAAGAGATTCATTAGAGGTCTGGTGACACCTTTGTTCGGGCCTTGACTTCACAGATGGGGAGGTACACTTATGCTGAGGCAGTGGATGCTGCCCTAGCCATAGAAGTACGAGAAGACGAACAGAAGATGGTGAGGGACCCTAGGAAGAAGGTTAGGACCTCAGGATTCTTTAGTGGAGGTCAGAGTTCATATAGAGGTCCCACATTTCAGGGTCCTCAACGACATGCACAGACTGAGGCACCACGCCCAGGATGACTATCAGCAGCCATATCTACACCAGCTACAGGGAATAGGGGTGTGGCGCAAACCGAGCATTACAGGTCCACTACTTATATCAATGATGCCCCAGTATGTGGCACATACGAGTATAAGCATCAGGGGCAGTGTCGCAGAAATAATGGAGCTTGTTATCATTGCGGCAAAATCGGGCATAAGATTAAGGACTGTCCGCAGCCAGACCCTCATGCACTAGGCCAGCCTAATAAGATAGTTCAGCCTAATTGTGATAAGCTAGCTCGAGCACAGGGACGAGGATCGAGAGGTAGAGGACGCGGCCAGGCTGGGAGAGGTCAGGCGCGCGTATATGCCCTGACTAGACAAGATGCTCAGCATCTAATACCGTAGTTACAGGTATGGTTACTATATGTTCTTTGATGCATGTGCATTATTTGATCCGGATCTACTCACTCCTATGTATCTCTGATTTTTGCTACTCGATTCGAGTCTTTATCTATTCCTTTAGAGCAGCCTTTCCTTGTGGCCACCCCTGTAGGGGAGCCTGTCTTAGTTCTACAGGTGTATAAATCCTGTTTGATCCGGGTGAAAGATAAGGAGTTCATGGCGGACCTGATCGTTCTAGATATTTTTGACTTTGATGTAATCTTGGGCATGGACTGGCTGGCTTCTTGTTATGCCATATTGGATTGCCATACTAAGACAGTAAGGTTCGAGATACCTGATGAGCCTCCACTAGTACTTCATGGTGATTATGGCATAGCCCCAGTTCGAGTTATATCTTATATGAGGGCGAAGCGCCTTTTATCTAGAGGATGTCAGGGATTCTTGGCCTTAATCAAGGACACCCGAGTGACGGAGCTGAGCATAGAGCAGGCTCCCATTGTTAAGGAGTTTGCCGATGTATTTCCTGAGGATTTACCTGGTATTCCTCCTGAGAGGGAAATTGAGTTCTGCATCGACCTAGTTTCAGACACACAACCGATCTCCATACCTCCGTATCGCATGGCACCAGCAGAGTTGAAAGAATTAAAAGTATAATTGCAAGACCTTTTGAGTAAAGGTTTTATTCATCTGAGCACGTCTCCTTGGGTGCTCCAGTTTTGTTCGTGAAGAAGAAGGATGGTAGTATGCGGCTGTGTATTGATTATCGGCAGCTTAACAAGGTGACGGTACGTAATAGGTACCCACTGCCCCGGATAGACGACTTGTTCGATCAGTTGCATGGGGCGGTGTGTTTTCGAAGATTGATTTGTGATCCGGGTATCACCAACTAAAGATCAGATCTGAGGATATCCCGAAGACCGCGTTCAGGACACGATATGGCCACTACGAATTTTTGGTGATGTCTTTTGGTTTGACCAATGCTCCAGCTGCTTTTATGGACCTGATGAACCGTGTGTTCAGGCCTTTCCTAGATCGTTTTGTGATCGTCTTCATTGACGACATACTGGTGTACTCTAGGAGCACGGAGGAGCATGAGTCACATTTGCGAGAGGTATTACAAACCCTGCGAGATCATCACTTATATGCAAAATTCTCAAAGTGCGAGTTCTGGCTAGATAGAGTAGTTTTCTTGGGCACGTGGTCTCAAAGGAAGGCATTGCCGTTGATGATAGCAAAGTTCAGGCGGTACAGCAATGGCCTACGCCTAAGTCGGTTACCGAGATTCGTAGTTTTCTGGGCTTAGCTGGCTATTACCGCCGTTTCGTAAAAGACTTCTCTAAGTTGGCTACACCTTTGACCCGGTTAACCCAAAAGGGGGTAAAATTTCAGTGGTCAGATGATTGTGAAGAGAGCTTTCAGACACTGAAGAGTCGTCTGACTTTAGCACCCATTTTAGCATTACCGTCTGGGACAGGGAGACTCTCAGTGTATTGCGATGCTTCTAGAGTGGGGCTGGGTTGTGTACTGATGCAAAATGATCGTGTTATAGCCTACGCATCCCGACAGCTTAAGAAGCATGAGCAGAACTACCCCACTCATGATTTAGAGATGACAGCAGTGGTATTTGCGCTAAAGACATGGAGACATTACTTATATGGAGAGCCTTGCGAGATCTATACCGATCATAAGAGTTTGAAGTACATCTTCCAGCAAAAAGATTTGAATCTCCGACAGAGAAGATGGATGGAGTTGCTTAAGGATTATGACTGCACCATCTTATACCATCCTGGCAAGGCAAATGTAGTTGCAGATGCATTGAGCAGGAAATCCATGGGGAGTCTAGCTCATATAGCTCCAGTGAGACGATCGTTGATAGGAGAGATACATAGACTGGAGCGAGAAGGCATACGACTCCAGATAGACCGATTTGGGATGTTAATGGCCCACATGACTACTCAGACATCCTTACTTGAGCTCATCAAGATTAATCAGTATAAGGATGCAAAGTTGTTAAAGATTAAGGAGGAGGTCCAGACAGGAAAGCATGTTGAGTTCATACTTGACACGGAAGGAAGTTCTGAGGAGTAGTACCCGTATTTGTGTACCCGATGTGGGTGATTTGAGGAGAGCCATTTTGGAGGAAGCTCACAACTCTAAGTATACCGTTCATCGCGGTTCCACCAAGATGTACCAGGACCTCAAGCAGCTATATTGGTGGGAGGGCATGAAACGGGACATTGCAGATTTTGTATCTCGGTGCTTGACCTGTCAGCAGGTTAAGGCTGAGCATTAGCGACCCGCAGGATTACTTCAGCAGATAGAGATCCCAAAATGGAAATGGGATCGGATTACCATGGATTTTGTTACAGGGCTGCCACGGACTTTTAGAGGATTTGATTCTGTCTGGGTGATAGTGGATAGATTAACTAAGTCAGCACATTTCCTTCCTGTAAGGACCACTTACGATGTTTCCCAGTATGCGCAGTTATACATAGATAAGATAGTGAGACTCCATGGAGTACCAGTATCTATTATTTCAGATCGAGGATCTCAGTTTACTTCTAAGTTTTGGAGAGCTTTTCACGAGGCTTTGGGTACTCAGCTCGATTTTAGTACAGCTTTTCATCCTCAGACCGACGGGCAGTCTGAGAGGACTATTCAGATCTTAGAGGATATGTTGCGAGCATGTGTCATGGATTTCGGCGGTAACTGGAGCCAGTATTTACCATTGATAGAGTTTGCTTATAATAACAGTTACCAGTCGAGTATTCAGATGGCTCCTTTCGAGGCATTATATGGTAGACGTTGTAGATCCCCGATCGGATGGTTTGAGATAGGAGAAGCTAAGCTATTAGGGCCAGATTTGGTACAGGAGGCTATGGATAAAATTCAGTTGATTAGGCAGAGATTACTCTCTGCTCAAAGTCGGCAGAAGGCTTATGTAGATCAGCGCCGACGAGAGTTGGAGTTCTCAACAGGGGAGCATGTGTTTCTACGGATATCTCCAATGAAAGGTGTTATGCGCTTTGGAAGAAAGGGAAGCTTAGCCCGCGTTATATTGGCCCATTCGAGATTTTAGACCGTATCGGCGCAGTAGCTTATCGACTAGCTCTACCACCCGAGTTTTCCGCGGTGCATCCAGTGTTCCACATGTCTATACTACGAAAATACTTGCCAGATCCTTCTCATATTTTGACACCACAGGAGGTAGAGCTAGGTTCAAATTTGTCTTATGATAAGCAACCCATAGCTATTATCGATCGACAGACCAGAAAACTAAGGTCCAAGGAAATAGTATCTGTGAAAGTACTTTGGAGGCATCACACAAAGGAAGAAGCGACGTGGGAACCAGAGGAGGCAATGCGCGCTAAATACCCTCACCTATTTGAGACACAAGGTTAGTTGTCACTCTTGTATTTTAAATTCGGGGACCGAATTTATTTTAAGGGGGTAAAACTGTAATACCCCTAACTTAGGGGTATTTACATAAATTACTAACTAGAGGACGAAATCGAACAAATCAGAAACTTCAAGGGAGTAAATCAAAAAGAATCAAAATTAGGGGAATCAAGCCAAAACAAATCTGAAACTTCAGGGACTAAATCAAGTAGAATATAGAAACCTGAGGACTAAATTTCAAGAGATCCGAAATTATATCAGATTCGGATCTGTCGAATTGTTCAAAAAAAATGGAAACCAAAATCCGAGCAAAGTCATCTACGATTTGCTCAAAATTTCTATAAAAACAAAGCGAGGGCTATGGCAAATCACAATTCCACAACCAATTTTTACAAAATCGGCAGGAAATTAAGAGGATTTTCCAAAAAACATTCCAGCTGAAGACTACATTTGGGAGATTAAATCTTCGTTAAATCAATCTCATGAAGAAGGTTGATTATCCCAGATTCTGATCCAACCACCGTCGCCTGAGTATTCCAGTCGCCATCGCTGAAGTGGATAACCAGCATACTTCGGGATTTCCAGGTTAGTCTTCAGATTTCTCTGGTTCGGGATGTCCGGGTAAGGAAGAACCGATCCAGAAGGGGGTCCGGGTTTGGGGAAAATATTTTTTATTTTTATTTGGGCCTCTATTTGGGCCGAGTCCATGAAAACTGTGGGCTTGAAGCAACGGGCCAGTCGTTTGGGCTGCTGTAACAAGTCAGCCCACTCGGCTGCTGTTGGGACTGGGCAGTACCCAAGCCCATGAACCTGGAATAGATTATATAAATAAATAAATAAATAAAATAACAGTAAATGAAAGAAATGCCCGGTTCATAGAGATTTCATTTAAAATTCTTCCGGTTCAAGGGTAGGGCAGTTAGCTAATTTAATGAATTAATTAATAAATATTCGGTTCAATGCTTTTCTAGTTATTTTGGCCTCGGTTCAAGGCTTTTTAAATTAAAATATATAGAGAACCGGCCGGTTCAATAGAAACCAGGCCGGTTCACATGTTTATTGGCCGGTTTAGCCTCCGAACAACCGGTTCATAGCCGGTTCATTCCTTTAATGATCGGTTCACTTCATTAAATGATTATTTAAGGTTTAAAATTTCTGGTTTGATATTTTAAGGGAATGGTTTACGATATTGGTCCTAGGTTTGTGAAGAATTTAACGGTTCAGGACTTAAATAATTATAGAAAGGGACACGGGCACGCAAACTTAGAAATTTAGTTTACTTTTAAATTTAAATTGATTATTATCAAAAATATATATTTAGTTATACTATTATTTCCTGATTCTAGATCGATCGCCCGATTCTGGTTAAGTTGTGTCGTCAGGTGTCGGATTTCTCGGTTTCTTCGTGCTGTGAGTAGTAATGTGTATTTATGAGCCGTTCTGCTTTCCATATCTAATTTAAATCTGTTTTATTTATTAACTAATTTTCTGCAAATCTGATTAAATTTTTGGTTAAATTATATGACAAGTGACATGCATGTAATTTCTAAATTTGTTTTGGAAAGTTATCTGTCATTTATGTCTGACTCAGTTTTATATCAGTACATAGAATTATTCAGTTAATTGTTCTGTTAAATCTGGAAAACATTTATTTTGAGGGAGTTTCGGATTTTTGAACACTGCAGCTAACGGCAGTATATGTTAGCATGATTTGCACCCTGTACGGGTTCCCATCTAGCAGGGGTGATGGTGCTTGACATTTCAGGGCATATGTTGCCATTTCAGTTTTCAAGGCATATGTTGCCATTTTAGTTTCAGGGCATATGTTGTCATTTCAGTTTCAGGGCATATATTGCCATTTCAGTATCAGGCATGTGTTGCCATTCAGTTATTAGGGCATATGTTGCCATGTTATTATCCGGCATTATTGCCATTACCAGCTGACTGTGTGTCGCTGCTTTGATTATCAGCTGACTGTGTGTCGCTGTTTTGGTTATCGGTTGACTGTGTGTCACCGATCTATTTCCCGATATATATTACGTTCAGAATTACGAACTCCCTAAATGATGGAAAGTGTTTGGAAATTAAATATGATTTAGCAAAAATTACCTGTTATAACTGTATGCATGTCCTTTGATCTTATAAATGTAGATTATTATTCACTGGGTCAATAGACTCACCCTTATTTTTTTTTTCAGATTCTGAGTACGCTGATCCAGTGGATCCTACTTGCTGAAAGGAGTCCGTGGCGTCAGCTGTTCTGTTTAGATTTTCTGTTCAGAGTTAGTTATTCAGTTTTATCAGACTTTGTATTCTTGGGATTTAGTATGCTCCATTTGACTATAGACAGGATTCTGTTTTGTGTTTGACCTTTCAGTTAGTGTAGTTTGGATTTTAATTGAGTTATATCAGATTTCATGTTTTTCAGTTAAATTCAGTGTTTCTGTCAGGCTTGCATGGGTTGGGATTTATTCTGACTCTTGCGCCGGTCACGTATCCAATTTTGGGTCGTGACAGCTCCCGTGCTTTGTCGACGTGGGATTTACCTAAGGGTATCACACACACATTCTTTTTTTGGAATGTCACATACACCCCTCTCTTTGGGACTCAGCGAGGACTCTCCTTCTAGGATGTCACAGTTGCAACTTACAGAAGATGGAATGAAGAAAATTAAATGAGAAACACAACCCAATAATCCCTTTGTTTCTCTCAAACTATCTAAATCAGAGCAACACTATCACGCTCTCAGTCAATAGGCATCTTCCGTCTCACGATCAGAGTAACACAATCTCAGTGTATATCACAACTCCCCACATATCAATCCAAAAATAGGTATACATATACGGTCCATGATCTCAAAACTAGTAATGCATACCAACATAGCTCACTAACAGACAACAAATCACATAATACATATCACAAATGTAACATAGAACCAAAATATAATTTACAAAATCATATAATCATTATGCTAGAAAATACTATATGAAAAACACATGTATAGGAAGGATATCATTACCCATCATACAAAAGCCAAGCCAAGAATAAAGTTCCAATCACCCTCACCTGACTCACCAATCTGGTCGCACCTCCTTAGGTATATCTAGATCAAAACAAAGCTGGGAAGTAATGATCTAGACCAAATGAATCACAAGGAAATCTTTAATTGGATTAAAATCCATCCAAAAGCTAGAAAATCATCAAATCTCCCCTCCACCCATCCATGTGCCCCATTGTTCGTCCAACTCAAAATTCCTCTCCAATTTTCACTCGAACATGAAATTTCTTGAGGGCTTCTGTTCGTTAGACAAAAACAAGCTTAAATGCTTGATTCAATTAGTCTATCAACTCCCTATTATCACAGTATGGGCTATTATAGTGAGTTGGTACTAGTTGGCGGAATTTTTCTGCCCAATTTCAAAACAACCCTACCAACTTTGATTTTACACAATCACACCCTTGAAAAGTTTAATTTGACCCTCAAACTTTAATTTTAAACAATTAAGCCCCTAATCTTATTAATTTACCAAAACTTTAAATTTAAGTAAAAATTTGGGTCGTAACATTCTCCCCCCTTAAAAAAAAAAATTCGTTCCCGAATTTTAAAACATAGGAGTAGGTAGAATCGAAATCAAACAATGCATAACCCTCCAAGAAACATATTGTAATTGTACTTGTGATCACCACATTCGACACCTAAGCGTCCTGATGAGTTAGCACATACATCTGCATCTAGCCTTTACCTCGGCCTTTGCCACTAGCCCCTCGACCCCCAGTGCTAGAAGACTCCGCACTAGTCTGTCCTTGAGTCTATAATACAATGCCTACGGCCATAAAACAACCTCTATTGGAATGGGACAATCCCTAACCAAATGTCCCTACCGGCTGCATTGATAACATACCCCTGTCGTCCAAGTAGCCTCCTAAGAAGGACAGTCTCTAGTTATATGGCCCTGCTGGCCACACCGAAAACAAGTTCTTGTAGCCTGGGCAGCCTCCTAAGTATGCGGACAATTTCTACATACGTGACCCTGTTGGCCACATCCATAACAAGTCATAGAATGTTTGTCAGATGAATTTCCATGTCTAGATTGTCGATGATCGCAAAATGACACCCAACATCACAAGTATATCAATTAGCAAGTCCATCAATACACAAAAATGAGGATTAGAAAGATATCGAAGGAATCAAGCACAGTAGAATTAAAATGTCAACACCAATCTCACCCTAAAAGGTCATCAGTAGTTCTTCTATTATGAAAGTGGAGCCCTCACCCTCATAATAAAAGTACTACTAAAGAACCCCACTCCTTTTTACTCTCAAAAAACCTACAGCTCTAAAACCACTCTATCACGACCCAACCCTAGGCCCGTGATCAGCACTAGGGTCCTTGACCCTAGTCAGTCTCACCATAACCAACCCTACCCAAAATGCTCAACTCATTAAATAAATGTAAATCAACACACAACATCTAGTACACAACCACTATGACCTATCTGAGAGTATGAAAGAGCTACTCTAGAATACAATGTAAATGAGTCAAATTAAAGATGTCCATACACCAATCAGTCCGCTGATCCAAATTCAGACTCTGGCACACCCAACGAGGTGAGAACCACAAGTCAAATCTGGAAAGTTTATAAAATATGAGTCGCAAAAATCAATGAGTACAGATGATACCTAAACTATACATGTCGAGATATGTCTCACATCACAGGTCCAAAATCATACATATACACATATATATACAGTGAGCATTTTAAGTATTAAAAACATACATATGTTAGTGTACAATGATCACATCATAAGACTCTAACCTCAATCGGAGGAATCTTCTGTCTCATGATCGAGCTCAACACAGTCACATATCATGCTCCTGGTCAATAGGCATCCTCCATCTCACAACTGGAGTATCACAAACACATCATATGGCCATCTCCCAATCAGAGGAATTCTCTGTCTCACGATCGAGGTCAACACAATCACATATTACGTTCTCGATCGAAAGGCATCCTCTATCTCATGATCGGAGCATCACGCCCACTAGAGCAACACTATCACACTCCCAGTCAATATGCATTCTCCATCTCACGATCAGAGCAACACAATCTCAGTTCATATCACGACTCCCCACATATCAATCTAAAAATAGGTATACATACATATATAGTTCATGATCTCAAAACTAGTAACGTATACCAACATAGCTCACTAACAGACAACAAATCACATAACATACATTCCAAGTGTAACATATAACCAAAATATAGTTTACAAAATCACATAATCATTATGTTAGAAAACATAGTATGAAAAATACATACATAGAAAGGGTATCATCACTCACAAGACAGAAGTCAAGCTAAGAAAGAAGTCCTAATCAACCCACTCAACTCACTAGTGTAAGTGTACCTCCTCAGGCGTATCTGGATCAAAATAAAGCTGGGCAGTAACAATCTGGATCGGACGAACCACAAGGAAATCTTTAATCGAATTAAAATCTGTCCAAAAGCTAGAAATCATCAAATCTGCCTTTCGCCTGTCCGTGTGCTCCATCATCCGTCCAACTCAAAATTCCTCTCCAATTTTCACTTGAACACGAAATTGCCTAAGGGCTTTTGTTCGTTAGACAAAAATGAGATTAAATGCTCGATTCAATCAGCCTACTAACTCCTTATCATCACAGTATGGGCTATTACAATGAGTCGGTACTGGCTGGCAGAATTTTTTTGCCTAGTTTCAAAACAACCCCACCAACTTTGATTCTATACAATCACGGCCCTAGAAGGTTTAATTTGATCCTAAAACTTTAATTTCAAAATTGAGCCCCTAATCCCATTAATTTACCAAAACTTTAAAATTGAGTAAAAATTTGGGTTATAATGTACTCTAGCCCAGCCCCTGACATTCCCAATCACATCACATGAGTCCCACATATTTAGAAAACATTTCACATATACACATATACAATTTATATCGCAAAATACCAATAACTATCGTGTAATCAAAAGCTCATTGACAATTCACAAACCACACAATACATATCCCATAAGTATTATAAAACAAAATATGGTTTACCAAAATCATATAATAATTCATGCTAGAGAGCACAGTAATAAAACACATGCATAAAAAGGGTATTATCACTCATAGTACAGAATCTAAGCCAAAAAGGAAACTCGAGTCGCTCCACCCAACTGACCGATCTGGATGTGCTTTCACCGGCGTACCTGTGATCACAAATAACAGAAAAATCACGACCAACATCAAAATTGGCAGAAGAACAAGGCTCCATTACCCCAAACTAGCTCAAATCCCACTCTGAAACCCTGGCACGCATCCTGAGGCTCACTACCCAATATTCAAGACCCACGTGACTCAAGAATACTCCTTAAATTCACTTAAATACCTTTGAACCTTAGTGAACCGGCTTCCAAAACTCTTAAACTGGCCTAAAACTACTTTAAACCGAACTAAACTAGCCATGAATACTTCAAAATCATATTGAACCGACCTCAAAACCCTAGGAACCGGATTGAATTGCCCTTAATTACCCTTGAACTGACCTGAACTGGGGTCCAAAACCATAAAACCATATACTTACACACTAAATTGGCCTTAAAACAATACTAAACCAGTCAGTTCCTAATGAACCAACATTCCCAAAAGTGTGAATCGATTAAATCTACCTGGAACCAGTCAAACATCCCACTAAGCCGACCTAAAACCCATTAAACTGGCCATTGGACTGGTTCTGCAGCAATCAAAAACCCTAGATGGCCTATCCCCTAATCCGTGGTTATTTTATTCCTATGTAATCCTATCCTTGTTCTACCTTATCCCTGGGATAACACGTCTCGATTCTTTGATGGGTCAACCGACCAAGTTGACCCATTATTTGACCACTGGGTCAAGTCAACTCACCGAGTTGACTAAGCCTAGTCCAGCCCACCTGGCCCAAGCCCACTGGCCCAACCAGCTAGGCCCAGCCTGTACAGACGCGGATCCCCATTTGAGTTCATCCCTTTCACTTGGAAACCCAGTTCCCTAACTTGATTCTCTATATCCAAATCTGCAATAGACCCAAAATCCTAAAAACTTGAAAAAACTAGATTAAACCACATACCTGAACCCATTGAAAGCTAAGGGTTGTAAATCTAGGCTAGGTGAACCACCCACAACACTTAAATTGGATTAAATTGATCCAAAATCAGCTCAAAATTCTAGAAAATCCAACTCGGTCGTGGACAACGCAACTGACCCAAACCAACTTCATCCTCTCTCAAATTTCACTCGATTTTTGAAATTAATAAAGGGGTTTAGTTCGTCTTTAAGTCTCGCACAACAATACTTAAGAATTGAATAAAAATCATATTTAATAATCACAATATGGGCATGGACAGCCCCAATGTATTGTCGATTTATAGATTTTATGTCTTGTCACAATCTAATTCCTAAAATTTTATTTCTTTTCAATTATGCCCTTCTAGATATCTGATTGAATCCTTACCCCTTTTATTTTCTTCGATTTGGCCCTCACACTCTCAATTTGGCCACTAACCCTTCTAATTTTTCACATTGGCTCTTAGAACTCTCCATTATTTCTATAACCCCCTCCTAAATTGTAATTTAACCCTAGAAAGTCCTAATTCGTGCAATTAAGCCCCCAATCCAATTAATTACTAAATTTTCCTAATAGATTTAAAATAGGATCATTACAAACATAATCCAAGACAACCTTTCAACTAAGTTCAGGAATCCAGAATATAGAAATAATGAAGAATAAAGGACATCAAAAATATAGGGCAAGTAGAAGACTCTCTTTGCGCTATCCATTGAAAGAAAGTATTCCCGATAACTTAGAACACTATTGTGAGCAATACTCTGATACAATACGGAAAAAGAAAGAGCTCGATAAAGTATAAATATTAAAACCTTATATACTAGTATACATATCAATGCTCAGCAGTCAATCTTCAACTTCTTTCCATTACAAAATTGGGAGTGGACCTCAAACCGAATCTCGTGTAACTGTAAGAAACAGATGGGATCCAACAGCATATACTTGAAGTAATCTACTATTTACTTGTGGACTTTCTCGGAAGTATCATTTTTTTTTTTTTTTTGAAGTTTGTGGCGCAAATTTATTCTCTCCAATTCAATCAATCAATCAGAGTGAAGCTTTCTCTTCTGGCACCTTTTGATGTACCATTTTGCATATTTCTTAAGGCCAATGCCGACCATTACTTTGAGACTCGCAAGCATGACAAATGTCATCATAGAAAGAAGCAAAATCCAAAATAGTCTCCATGGAAGTGGACCATAGGAAGATGAACAGCATATACTGGAGTCAAAACTCGAATTACCTGAAATCCAAATAAAGACTGTCTTCAAAATATACAAAACACTACAATCACATTGAGAGCTTGTCTGCACTCAACAAGAATATACAAGGAAACCTACTTTGAACAATTCCTTATTTGGACAAAGACCTCCATGTCATTGTTTATATGAATAAATACAGTACAATCACGTCATATTTTTTAAGTTCCATACTTTGTATATGAATTGATCCTGTAGTCAAAATCTTAGTAGGAAACCCTCCCATCTATTCAATTCCAACAAATGTCCACCTGAGCACCCTACGCATAAAAGAGCACAGCCTATGGTTGAATTTTTAGTAAATGCTTACCACACAAGCTGGTGCCAAAGGAACAAAAGTAAGATTTTTCCTCCCATTCTCCGTTTCAATGTTCAAAGTCTGTCAAAAACAAATGAAGTAGAAAAATGAAGGCTTCTATGATACAGAACTTGATGCATAAACAAAGATATAAGAACTTGGCGGTTCTTATGGTTATAAGATTAACATTGTATTAAGCCAAAAATAAGTGGAAAACTGAAGCTATCTCCACACGTGCTTGTTATATACACAATTAAGAAACAAGATGCATCAAACAATATCCAAACGCATGTACTTAGAAAGCCGGAAAATAGGGATAAATTAAACATTATATGAACACAAGGAGACAAATTCTTAAGAAACGAGAGATAAGATGACATGAAAATTGCAAGAAATATACTCATGATTAGTAATATTTTATATGAGCATTTTACATTAGCATAGTTATTTCTTCACTTCAATCAACTTACATACGAAAAAGCTTTCCAAAAAAAAAAAAAAAGAGATCTTTGAAATCAAAAATTTATTCACTTTAATCACATTTATAAGCAATCTTTTTCTTATTCAATGGTAACCAATCCCAATCAACTATATTGCAAATCAGTATATGGAGACATTTGTATATTATTTCTAATTCACTTCCTTTCTCTTTACACTTCAGATGAAATAGAACTTGTAAAGATGGGAGCACAATTAGAAATTTTCAACAAACTGAACCAAACCGTTTAAATCGTATAAACCGAACCAAACTGTGTAAATCAAACTAAACCATATAGTTTGGTTTGATTTGATATTTAATATCTAGACAAACTGTATAAACCGAACTAAACCGTATAATTTATATATATACAAAATTAAAAATCCTATCTCTATATATATAGTATATTTTTATTATTTGACTGTATATTTATTCTTTTTATTATCTTTTATATTTATATTCATTCTAATAATTGATTATTTTTCTTTTTTAGAGTGTACTTTCGATTAATAATAGTGAAATTCTATAAAACGGTATAAATATATTTATTATATAATGTATAACTACTATAATTAATTAATAATTAATGAATTTATTAAGTTAAACATGTTGGGAAAAAATAGATGACCAATTTTAAGGAAAATTCTATCAAATTTTTATATAAGTAGTGAATTTAATCCATTTTATTTTGTAAATCACAAACCGTAGTTTGAAACCGAACCAAATTGTAAACCATGATTTAGTTTGGTTTATAAAAATTACAAATTGTAAAATATGGTTTGGTTTAAATTTGAACATCAAATTGAACCAAACTGAACCACAAACACCCCTAAGCACAACCCCATAGAGGGCAGCTAGCTGTTGCTACTATATGTTTTTGTTTAAAAGATAATTGAGAAACCTAGCAACCACAACGAGACAAGGAAAAGGTTAGCTGTAATTGAGTAATACCATAAACAGGGAAACTTGAGATGAAAGTCACACCTGATTGCAAAGGTCTTCAAGAAACTCCGAGAACGCAATGGGCTTTATGTCGTTAAATTTAGCGATAAATGAATGTTTGATTATGTCAATCATCATTTCACATACAAAAACTAGGAAAGCATTCTGCAAAGACCAGATATAAAGCATCAACAAATTGGAGAAATTGAACAAAACTGGGGTGGGGGAGAAGTAAAGTTTCTATATTTGTTTACATTTTATCACTTTCAAAGAGGCATTCAGGTTTTTCAAGTGAACTTACAGAAAGGAAACTATGAAACCAAGGACCTTCTGCTTCCCGCATATTTTGAGCCAAGACAAATATTAGAAAAGCTGAAATATGGAACCTTTCCACTGAATCTGCTCATACCATTACAATGCGAATGTGAGAAAAGAAACTTTATATAGAAAAGAGCATACATAATGAAACAATTTTGCCAGTTCCACTTTAGCACCAGCTAAACAGACTAGCTTCAAAATAACAGCAATTCAAAGCATACTTCTCAGTAATACCACATCATCTGATTTCTGGTTTATGCCTCTTTAGGATAAAAAGAAATTATAAGAAAATGAAGAACCAAAGGAAAGAATAACTACAAGAAATAAGTGAAAAGAAGATAAACAGTTAAAACTTTAATTCCAAATCAATGACAAGTCCCAAACCTAACCATGTATCGGGGGGTCATTAATAAGGGGGCCAGAAACATGCCACAAATCATGCTGCAACTATTCACCATAAACGTGTCTCTAATTTCATTAATCAAAAAGATGTGGGCCTGGGAAGCCATTGAGTCTACAAGCTTCAATAAAAGAATAATAGTTCAGAACATAAATTCACCAAAGTTGTTAATTTGAACCAAGGAGAAAACAAACTAAGTTTCTGGATGCTTGAAAGCCAACTGTCTGCAAGCTAAAAGGGAGAGTTAAAATTGTTTCGGAACCCCTTAAGTGTCTCTGAATCACAATCCTAAACAAAAGTTTTGACAATTTTTTAGGAGATATGAACAGGTGGTACTGATATATTGGAGCCAGTTGCACACTAAAAACCTTGAAAAGCAAGAGTCAACCAAAAAAAGAGAAGGTTAAAAATATTTTAGAACCCAATAAACCTGCCTCCATGGTACAATTACAAATAATAATGCTAACAATAATATCTTGGGAAGACAATAAACAACAATGCAAATAGTATTATTGGGCAGAATTTCCCAATAGAAACAGTTAAAAATGGCTGTAAGCCAATAGGCTTACTCTTCCCCCATTCTAGACGAGAAAACAGCTATTATACCTATCAAAAGCCACTAACAATGGCATTTGTTCACCACAGAGGATGACATTCAAGGATAGGAATGACACATTGCCAGATCAAACTCAAGTCAGTACTGATTTAAAACTGAAAAGAAAACCTAAAACCAAAAAAAAAAAAGAAAAAAACAAAACAAAAGAAAGAAAAAAAAAAAAGAAAAGTCTCTTCCCCAACAGTGCCAGAAAGAAAAAATAAATTCCACATGGTTCACAAAGAATAGTAGCACCTTCAACATTTCACATAGTATATGAAAAAAGAGGGGAAAGAAACTAACCATAATATACCATGGTGTGAATATTATCCTTGCTAAAACGTTTAAAAACGTTGCTCTTTATCTCAGCAAAATTGTTTGATACCAGCAAAGCCAGCAAGGCATTATTATGAGCAACAATACAAGTGGACAACGTGATGGCTTGAGCTAATAAGATGAATGAATGAACAAGTAAGGATAGTTAAGGTATAACAATATAGAACAAGAAATACCTATTTCAAACAAAAAAAAAGAACACAACTGCTCAAGCAAGGATATTTGACGAAACCACAGTTAATGCTTCATCAGATATGAATCTCCAGAACCAGTATCTCATGTTTTCTGGTGGACAGTTTCCAAGCCCTTCTGCAGTATTAAATAGTGTTTGCAGTACATCCCCAACAAAGCTTTGGCACAGTTTATCAAAGATCTGTCACCAAGGAAATTGATAAGTCCAACCAACTTCTGGCACACATTTTGAATATTAAAGGCCACTAAATATTCTAACAGCTGGTGTTAGAGAAGCATCTACGACTTTTCCACATGTAAAATTATGTCCATAAAGTCCTGTGTAGGCTATGAAGAAATAACATCCCACCAATATCATCATCTAAAAATAATGAATCAACATTTGAAGATAAGAGTACAGCAACTGGATCAGAAGAAATTGAATGTGTATGGCGAGAACATTCTAATATGGGCCTCAAAACTTTCTAATACCTTACACATCAATGTTATAAAATTTTTTTCCTCTAATTTCCAGAAAAAAGAAATTCATTTTTCTCTAATTTCCAGATAGTGTTCTCTTGTTAAGTAGTGACCTTCAATTTTTTAATCTGCTCCTTAGTATTCATATGAACTATGAGAGATATCTGGAGTATGGACTGTCCTATTTGAGAGACAGATGAAGTAGGTTTAACAATGAAAACTAAGCTTAAAACACCAATATTTACCTGGAGTTGGATAATTCAGAGGAAAATGAATCATAAATGTAGTTCCAATATATATATATATATATATGTAAATGTGACATATAAGCTGAAATAGACCCATGTCATTGTTACTTCAAGGCATGTTGTATTTCCATTGAAGGTATTTTTTATGCTCTTAAGATTAGAGCAAGGACAACCATCTAAAGCATACAGCTTTTATGAACTAAAATAGATTGAATAGCAGGATCCTTCAGAACAAGTACAATTTTAAGCCTGCATCAGATTGTGGGCATCACAAACATAGCATTCTCTATTTGGAGCTTCCAACCAAACAGACAGAATTACTCTAGTGTTTTAACATTATTTTCATTTTCAAATGAAAGCAATTACTGAAAGCCTGAAAAAAAGCTCTTTAATGTTTTCCAAAAGTGTGCCTGTTTTCTGAAGATTCTCCTAAAAACAGTTTTTCAGAGACAATCAAATTTTCTGTTTCCAGAGACAGAAAACTCTTCTAAAAAACAAATCCAAACAGGCCCAATTTTTTCACGAAAATATCCGATCCCATTGATTTGAATCCAACCCCTTCCTACTCACAACCTATGATTTCACATGTAAAATATTAACTCATTAATGTGAATCCAACCCCTTTCCTTGAACTTTCAATGTAATTACATGTTATATCATCGTTTTATAGCAGAAGATGTTCCTCTATTAGAAATATACTTATAAGATAATGAGATTTTAGCCCACCCCTCTTAGAAAAGTGGTTATGTAGTGGCTATTCTGTCATAATACTAAAATCCATTTTTTTTGGATATCAATTTAAGCTTATTATCCTTCAAGTATTGTTAAGAAAAGTATGGAGTTGTATACTAATCGAGATAAGAATCTGGGACATGCAACCTTCTCCATGTTATATCAGCTTGGTGATATCATCAGATCCAGGACTCTCAATATTACTTCTACAAGTTCTCTTGCTCTTCAATTTTCCAATAATTATACTTCATACTCTGATTCTTAATTTACATATTTCATAGGATACTTTATTCAGTTGCATCAAGGACATTCTATAATTTTTAAAATTTAGATCCAAGATGGAAACGTTGGTTCCTGCATGCTAGAATCCCACACAATCCACTCACCTCCAACACATTGTACACCACGTAAAGTTTGATTGTCCCTTGACCACGGATCATGTGATATATAAGGCTGATATCTGAGTCAAGAAAACATTAAGAACAAGAAAAATATTAGCATGCATGCACAAGCAAATTAACAAATGTGAAACATGCAATATTTTTTGCACATAAAATAGAAATAATCCCTCACTGAACCTATTTGTTGCAGAAGAGCAACTCCGCATGCCACAACAATGAAACAGCCAAAATCAGACAGCTCTACTGCAGAAGGCCTCTCAAACTGCCTGCCACAAGCATGGTTAGGTTATATTTGTAAATGCAGGAAGCTAATAAAGTCAATTCCAGAGAGAAGAAATAACTAACAAGATCACCAGGAACAGCAAAGAGAAAACAATAAATAAACAAATAAAATGAAAGAAAGGGAAAAGATTTCTTGGTGGGGATCATCAGCAAGTGCAGAAGCAGGAAATTTCAGTGAAAGAAAAAAATCCTCCCATAATAAACTGCTTTGGCCCAACTATTCAAAAGTATTAGGACAAGTAACTGAACTCGCATCACTAGATTCACTACGAAGAAACTTCTCTGTCATTGCTCTCCCCCTCACTTGCAGACACAAAGGTTCACATGTTGCAGTTCATTTTCTTTGCAATTTGAATTTAGTGAAAACTTACATTCATCTCAACTTAAGCTGATTCTATTTTCAATTGAATTTAGTTTTGATTTCATTTGAGTTGAATTAAAATTTAACATTTTATTTTGTTTGAGATACATTTCGTTTGCCAAATACAGATATGAGACCAACCAGAGCTCTGTAAGTGACCCCATTGAAGCCAATCCCCGATGGTCTTATAAGGCAACTTTGGTGATTATGAGGTTTTGGAAATTTGATTTTTAAGACCTTGTGAAAATTTTCTAAAAGACTGAATCAATCAGTAAATAGATACGCTCCTATTAATCATGGACTTCTGAGAAAAGGTTAGGTATATCAACAATTGTTCTAACCTGACAACAAGATTGATTTCTTTTTCTCCCTCTGCAAAATTGATGGGCTTGATAGGAAGATTAAAAGTGTAGAAACAAGATGTATCATCATCCCAGCATATTATTGGGGCATGCAAGAATTTGAAAATTGATTTGTCAAGGAAAGATAGAAGAAAAACAGATTATCCCACTTGCCCAGTCAAAATCTCGATATACAAATTCCTCCTCCACCATAAAAACCGAAAATTACATTGCAAAGTTTACAATATTTAGTACAATTCTGATAACTTTTCTGTATATTACCATATAAATATAATTTGTCCTCAGATTCTCCTCTTCAAGCACTTTCACTCAAGGCTTGACAGTAATTTCACTTGCTTACAGAGATAATATATGAAAAGGCAGTTAATGATGTTCTCATTTGTGATAGTAACTGCTTTAAAGAGGAAATAATTTCTGATGGAGGCAAAGAACTTACCTTTTTTTCACAAGCCTCCAAAAAGTCAAGACAATCCTTGTCGGCATGATTGTTAACAATGACAAAAAGGTATCCAAGCAAACAAAGAAGCCAACATCTATAAGCTGCAAAAAATTTTCTGTCAATGAAGGTCTTTCATAAAGATTTTGTGGCAAATTAACGAAAAATGATTACTGTCACCTTAATATCTAACTAAATTATGCCTTCCAAATTTAAAGGCACTTCAGAATTTAAAGCAGGAAAAAAAAAAACAAAGCAAAGCAAAAAATGCCATTCCCACAGCACCTTTTGAGCAAAAAAGCGCAGGTTTAGCACTTGCATTTCACCCTGAACTCAATTGTGCCAATTTAGTGCCTATAGCCAACATATTGCATAATGAAATAACATTTCCCCAAAACCCAAAATATATATATGTGTGTGTGTGTGTGTGTGTGTGTGTGTGTGTGTGTGTGTGTGTTTGTTCTATTAAGTTACAATAGGACCAATCTTACCAGTTCACATCGCCATGGTAAGCGGAACATCGTGTCATATACTCTTTCGCGTTCTTTATCATTGCCACAGGTAGTTGTGCTCCGCAAAGAATGTCCACTATACATTTCATCCAGAAAATATCTCATCGGAGACTTCTCCACAGAGAATAAATCTGACAGAAAATTTTTGCACCATGCTTAAATTAAAAAGATATAAAAGATAAACACAAAAGGAATAAACGGACAAACGAAAAGTAAGATAAATGCATTCATATCTTGAAGACAACTGTCTCTGCCACATAAGAACAATCATGTTTCAAATTCACATAACAATGATTTACCAGTAGATTTCAATGGCACATGCCAAATATTTTCCTAAGAGATTAGCAAAAATTTGACGCATTTCTTCAAATATGTGAAATTTTCAGAATTTCGAATACTGAATATAAAAAAAATGGTTCATTTAAACTTTCATGTGTTTATAAATTAGTTTGGATGATAGGCATACTTGGACCTACCTGCCTAGCATCCACTTCTCATAAACATTTAGCATGAACCCTCATATTGTATGGTTTTTTCTGTGAAGGATATGATACCTACGTTGTGGAATAGTGAGGTACCAGAAATGGAAGGAGGAGAAACTCAGATATCAGAATGTTCATGACTTAAAACCTTCTGGTCAATGCTAGGTTAAAACTTGTTTTATACCCCATCTATATAATATGATATACTCATACTTTTAATTGCTATTGCCAATGGACCCAACATACTCTGGCACTGGGATCTGCCTTCTACACTACATACAGAGAATTATAAATAGTACTTACCATCCTCCACCAAGTAGCAACTCAAGTGAAAAGTAGCCAACCAACTTGTTAAGCCTACCCATTGGTCCAAAACTTTTAAGCCCAAGTTGCTTAGTAGTGATCTCTCAATAGTTGATATACCACAATGTCTCAAACTCAATATCCAACATGAGATGAGATTATCACAATCTATCCATTCAAACCCTCGACTCACTTATCAAGGCCAAACCAAAATGGAACCTAGGATATTTCCTACACAATTTGGAAAGGGACAACACTTTGACAACATTTTCTAACAATCTAAGTGAGCATTGGTCCAAACAACATGTTGAAAAATCCCAGTTATTTAGTAGTGATACCTTTACAGTTTATATAACACACAATTTCATGTTTGATATCCGATACACTACAGAATATCCGAGAAGCACCCTATCATGGACTTAATAAAATTAATCTCCATGCTATGATATAAAAAATTTAGCTAATCAACTACGTAAACTTTACGGCAATTTTAGTGTCTGATTGACTATAAAAGATTTATGTATGTCTACCAAAAATTTATTTCCCTTTCAATAAATGAAGATGACTTATAAAATTTCGCCCATATCTCAATCCTATTAAAAACTCAATGCTCAAGTGCCCAAGTAATAAACATCAGTACATATATAAGTACCTAGCCAGTGATAGTCCCATAAGTCCTAAATGCCAAAAGAAAAAAAATAAGGTTATTAAGCCAATATGATTTTTCACAAAGCCACAAAGTGATGAGCGAGCACCCTAAGAAGAAGAGAGATAAAAACGCGACTGAATATCAAAATGAAGTCGCACTTATCCTGAGCCTCCCACCTTCATGTATGAAAGCACAAACTTTGAATTCAATGAGGCACAGAAAGCTAATCTCTTTAGAGGACCATCATTATTGAAAACAACATCAGAAACAACACGTTCAGAAAATAAAATGCGATGAGATTATTCACTCACTATTTGGATCTTGTGCCATCACTCGCTTCCAATCCAACGACTCTACAGTTTCCAGTTTCCCAATGACGTTGCCATTTGGTTCCGGAGGTTGTTTCCTTGATGCAGAATCCACATCTGTACTGCCACTCTCCTTCTTCGCATTCTCATCAATTCGCGACACTGCCTCCTCACTCCATCCACCTACACTCCTCTGTCTCAACTCCCCAACCGCATAGCCGTCGCAATTACAATACTCCGTTTCCCTCAGAGCGACCTCCTCACACAGAGTGCTCTGGACACTAAAATTATTGCAATTCGATTCCGACGAGCCGTTCTCAGGTATCGAATCTTCCGGCATCGAACATTCGATCATCTTCTTCTTCTTTGAGCTCTTGGATTTGCGTTTCCGCCGTTTCGGCTCAGCCGTTGAGAGTCTCGATGCATCGTCGTTTTGGGAAGTTAGAGGATCGGATGAGGATCGATAGAGAATGGATTCGAGGTTATCGTCCAAGGAGATCGAGGAGGTGGCGCTAAGAATGCCGAAGGAAAGCTTGCGGCCACGGGATCTCACCGCCATGGTTTATAGAGACAAAAGATATGGATTGAATTAGAGTCGAAAGGCTTTCGATTTCATGATTCAGACGAAGATTTTTGCTGAAAATATTGAGTAGTGGGGAGATTCGTAGTTTGGGAAAAGTTGTTTGATCTCGACTTGCTGTCGCCGATGGAAGTCGCGCAGAGTTGAGTATGTTTCTGATTTCCGACGGAACGTGTATTGAGGGTAACCTTTCTGTGGAAATCTTTTTATTTTTTATATATATTAGAACTAAGAGATTGGGGGATTCAAAATCGAAACAAAAGTCTGTACCGATTTAATTCAAAATGAATCGATAAAAAATTAATTAAAATTAAAAAAACTGTTTAATTGAATTTTTAAAATATTGAACTTAATATATTTAATTACCAATTTTTAAAAAAAATTGAACTGATTATATATATATATATTTAATTTTTATTATATTTAATATAATAAGATATATAGTAAATAATATATATTTATTTAATATATGTATATAATAATTTATTTAATAATATTATGTAATTTAAAATAAAATAAAAATAAAATTCTACTTAAATTCTCATTATTGTTTTAAAAAATTTTAATTATATTTGGAATATTTGATATTAAAAAATATTAATATTGTAAGAAATAAGAATCATTTTAGGGATAATTACTAAAAAGGAAATTTTAAAAAAAATAATTCCTAAAAAGGCCAAATGTAAAAATAATTCCAGTTAAGGTAATTTGTATACCCAAAATATTCTTCAATTTCAAGTGTGTTCTAGGCATAACAGTCAGTAATTACATACTAACGGATACCAAATTATAATAAAACAGATGCATAATTATAACAAAACAGATTAATGCAAAAATCTGTTGCGCCTATAGATACTAACTTGTATTTCTTTAATTTTGGGTGTGTTATGGATATCATTAGAAAAAAGTCAAAACATGAAATTTATAATTCTTTCTTTTAATTTTCCAAATAATTTTGAATTGTCCAAATTCGAGTTTTCTATCTTAAGATATAAACATTTTACCAAAACTCGGATTGCTAAGAGCAATAGCAACAGTTGACAGCTTACTGCAGTTTTGGACAAAATGTCATAACTTGAGTGACAAAATTTGGATTGAGCTGATTCTTGAGGCATTGAAAAGTTAAAAGAGAGATATACAACTTTTATGTTTAAATTTCAATCTAATACTATGCAGAAGGCATCCGAAAATGAATAAAAGTAATCAAAATTTTGCAATTACACTTTTACTGCAGTTTTGGAAAAAATGTCATAACTTAAGCTATAAATTTCCGATTGAACTGATTCTTGAGGCATTGCAAAGCTAAGAGAGAGAGCTACAACTTTTATGTTTAAATCTCTATCCAATTCTGTGTAGAAGGTATCCCAAAATAAAGAAAAGTAATCTAAAATTTTACAGTTACAATGTTGCAGCTGTGAAACAGTTAACAGCTTATAGCTGTTTTGGAAAAAATTCATAACTTGAGCTAAAAAATTTGGATTGAGCTGATTCTTGAGGCATTGGAAAGATAAGAGAGAGAGCTACAACTTTCATGTTTAAATCTCAATCCAATTCTGTGCAGAAGGCATCCGAAAATGAAGAAAAATAATCCAAAATTTTGCAGTTACACTTTTACTGCAGTTTTGGACAAAATGTCATAACCTAAGCTACAAATTTCTGATTGAGCTGATTCTTGAGGCATTGGAAAGATAAGAGAGAGATATACAACTTTCATGTTTAAATATCAATCCAGTTCTATGCAGAAGGCATCCGAAAATGAAGAAAAGTAATCTAAAATTTTGCAGTTACACTTTTACTGCAGTTTTGGAAAAAATGTCATAACTTGAGCTACAAAATCCAAATTAAGCTGATTCTTGAGGCATTGGAAAGCTAAGAGAGAGAGAGATACAATTTTAATGTTTAAATCTCAATGCAATTCTATCCATAAGGCATCCGAAAATGAAGAAAAGTAATCCAAAATTTTGCAGTTACACTTTTACTGCAATTTTGGAAAAAAATGTCATAACTTGAGCTACAAATTTCTGATTGAGCTGATTCTTAAGGCATTGGAAAGCTAAGAGAGAGAGCTACAACTTTTATGTTTAAATCTCAATCCAATTATTTATAGAAGGCATCTGAAAATGAAGAAAAATAACCCAAAATTTTGCAATTCCACTTTTGCAGCTGTGGAGCAGTTGACAGCTTGCTGGTGTTTTGGAAAAAATGTCATAACTTGAGCTACAAATTTTCGATTGAGTTGATTCTTGAGGTATTGGAAAGCTAAGAGAGAGAGCTAAAACTTTCATGTTTAAATGTCAATCCAATTTTGTGCAAAAGGCATCCGAAAATGAAGAAAAGTAATCTAAAATTTTACAGTTACACTTTTGCAGCAGTGGAGCAATTGATAGTTTGTAGTTATTTTGGAAAAAATGTCATAACTTGAGCTACAAAATTCGGATTGAGCTGATTTTTGAGGCATTGGAAAGCTAAGAGAGAGAGATACAACTTTCATGTTTAAGTTTCTATCCAATTCTATGCAGAAGATATCCGAAAATGAAGAAAAGAAATGAAAAATTTTGCAAGAGAATTTACAGACTGTCAAATGACAGATGCATGATTGTAACACAACAAATGACAGAGTAAAACAAAACAAATACATGAATATAGAAAGACATTTACCTAAATGTGCAATTACAGATTAGAGATTGTAAAAAGACAGATGTGTGATTGTAAAATGGCAAATTGGTAACTCAAATAATATTTGAGTGATCACAGTAGAAAATAAGCTGTCTTTTTACAATCACTTATCTGTAATTTTACAATTAGATATCTGTTTTCTTTTCTACTATGATCACTCAAATATTATTTGAGTTACTAATCTGCCATTTTACAATCACACATCTGTCTTTTTACAATCACTAATCTGTAATTGCACACTTGGGTAATTGTCTTTCTATATTCATGTATTTGTTTTGTTTTACTCTGTCATCTGTTGTGTTACAATCATGCATCTGTCATTTGACAGTCTCTAATCTGTCATTTTGCCACATACATTTGTGATTTTACACTTGCCCATCTATCTTTTTTATAATTATGCGCTGTTATTTTACACCCAACAAGCTGTCTTTTTGCAAACACTCATCTGTAATTTTACACTCACATATATTAATTTTACAATCAAATATCTATTTTCTTTTCTGCTATGATCACTCAAATATTATTTGAGTTACCAATATGCCATTTTACAATTACACATCTGTCTTTTTATAATCACTAATCTGTAATTGCACACTTGAGTAAATATCTTTCTATATTAATGTATTTGTTTTGTTTTACCCTACCATTTGTTGTGTTATAATCATGCATCTGTCATTTGACAGTCTGTAAATTCTCCTGCAAAATTTTGTATTACTTTTCTTCATTTTCGGATATTTTCTGCACAGAATTGGATTGATATTTAAACATGAAAGTTGTAGCTCTCTCTCTTAGCTTTCCAATGCCTCAAAAATCAGCTCAATCCGAATTTTGTAGCTCAAGTTATGACATTTTTTCCAAAACAGCTGTAAACTGTCAACTACTCCACAGCTGCAAAAGTGTAACTGCAAAATTTTGGATTACTTTTCTTCATTTTCAGATATCTTCTGCACAGAATTGGATTAAAATTTAAACATGAAAGTTGTAACTCTCTCTCTTAGCTTTCCAATGCTTCAAGGATCAGTTCAATCAGAAATTTGTAACTCAAGTTATGACATTTTTTCCAAAATACTAGCAAGCTGTCAACTGCTCCACAGCTGCAAAAGTGCAACTACAAAATTTTGAATTACTTTTTTTCATTTTTGGATGCCTTCTACAACAAATTAGATTGAGATTTAAACATAAAAGTTGTAACTCTCTCTCTTAGCTTTCCAATGCCTTAAGAATTAGCTCAATCGGAAATTTATAACTCAAGTTATGACATTTTTTTCCAAAACTTCAGTAAAAGTGTAACTACAAAAATTTGGATTACTTTTCTTCACTTTTGAATGCCTTTTGGACAGAATTGGATTGAGATTTAAACATTAAAGTTGTATCTCTCTCTCTTAAAATTTCAATGCCTCAAGAATCACCTTAATCCGGATTTTGTAGCTCAAGTTATGACATTTTTTCCAAAATTGCAGTAAAAGTGTAACTGCAAAATTTTGGATTAATTTTCTTCATTTTCGGATGCCTTTTGCACAGAATTAGATTGAAATTTAAATATTAAAGTTATAGCTCTCTCTCTTAGCTTTCCAATGCATCAAGAATCAGCTTAATCCAGATTTTGTAACTTAAGTTATGACATTTTTTCCAAAACTGCAGTAAAAAGTGTAACTGCAAAATTTTGGATTATTTTTCTTCATTTTCGGATGCCTTATGCATAGAATTGGATTGAGATTTAAACATGAACATTGTAGCTCTCTCTCTCTTATATTTCCAATGCTTCAAGAATCAGTTCAATCAGAAATTTGTAGCTCAAGTTATGACATTTTGTCCAAAACTGCAGTAAAAGTGTAGTTGCAAAATTTTGGATTACTTTTCTTCATTTTTGGATGTCTTCTGCACATAATTGGATTGAGATTTAAACATGAAAGTTGTAGCTCTCTCTCTCTTAGCTTTCCAATGCCTCAAGAATCAGCTCAATCCGAATTTTGTATCTCAAGTTATGACATTTTTTCCAAAACTGTAGTAAGTTATCAACTGCTGCTATTGCTCTTAGCAACACCAGTTTCGGTAAAATGTTCATATCTCAAGCTAGAAAACTCGAATTTGGGCAATTCAAAATTATTTGGAAAGCTAAAAAAAGTAACTACAACTTTCATGTTTTGACTTTTTTCTAATGATGCCCATAACACACCCAAAATTAAAGAAATATAAGCTGATATCTATAGGCACAACAGATTTTTGCATTAATCCGTTTTATTACAATTTGGTATCTGTTAGTGTACAATCACTGACTGTTATACCCAGAACACATTTGAAATTGAAGGGCATTTTGGGTATACAAATTACCTTAATTGGAATTATTTTTACATTTGGCCTTTTTGGAATTATTTTTACATTTGGCCTTTTTAGGAATTATTTTTTTTTAAATTTCCTTTTTAGTAATTATCCCATAATTTTATAGTGTTTTCAATAAACTTTTTTCTTTGTTCAATTAGTGGAATTTTATTAATTTTTATCTTAAAAAAATCTCCAAATTGATCATGTTAAACTAAGTCAAAATGATACAATCATATCTAACTTAATTAAATTTTGAGATATTCTGAAAACTCGTCGTGTCTAAAATTATTAAAATCAACATGTTTGAGTTGGTATGGATAATATCTAAAATTGAACTGAAACTGTAAACACCCCCAAGAGAAATAGTAGAAATTATCTATAAATATTTAATTATTTAAAAGAATTTTGTTAATTATTGAAAAAGAATAAGGATTATTAATTATCATTTATATAATTTTTATCATTTTTTTCTTATTCAAGGTAAGGGTTTATAAAATTTATAAAATACAACCTTAAATTTTGTAACATTTAATAGGAGAGATTTAAAATTTTTTATTTGAAATCTTAATATAAAATTTATAAAAAAAATTTGTTTGTAAACAATTTAAATTTGTTTCCAATTTTTACTCAAATAAAGATATAGTTTTCCAATAGGATTGTTTAATAAACTAAATCAAACTAATTATAATGATAAAATTGTGATTTGATTGGTTGGTTTTATTTGAAAATGAATTTTTTTTTATACGAGTTGTTTTGATATTTGATATTTAGACAAACCGTATAAACTGAACTAAACTATATAGTTTATACGTATACAAAATAAAAAATCCTATCTTTAATATATAGTATATATATTTATTATTTGATTGTATATTTCTTCTTATTGTTATCTTTTATATTTATATTTATTCTAATAATCAATTATTTTTCTTTTATAAATTGCAATTTCCATTAATATGAATAAAATTATATTATAATGTATAAATATAGTTGTTGTATAATGTATAATTACTATATTAAATAGATAGATAATAAATTTATTAAGCTAAATAGGTAAAAAGAGTTTGATGACTAATTTTTAGAAGAGTATTGTCAAATTTTTTATAAAATTAGGGAATTCTTGTAAATAATAAAATATATTTTAGTTTGAATTTAAGTGTTAAACCAAACAAAATCAAACTATGAACACCCTTGCCCAATAGCACCCAAAAAAAAAAAAAAGGAAAAAGCTTATTTGAGCTTAATGCAATTAATCACACAATCAAATTCCCTGCGTGCTTAAACTTGTGGGGTAACGATGTGGGTTCAAACCTTGCATTCACATTTAACACTGAAAATAAATAGGAGTGCTTTAATTGATGGGTTGGAAGAATGGTCATGGTCATGAAAGGATATTAGTAGAATAACAGTTAAATGACACTAGACATATATCATCATGTTATGTTATAACATCCCAACCCTATAAATCTATTACTCCTTACTTTAACACTACCTTCTGGTTAGTGAAGATTATACTCAATTGAGAATTAATGTCACGCCTCGATCCCAAGTCTGTGACCGGCACTAGGGTCCACCGACTCTAGTTAGCCTCAAAACCATCTCACATAACTTAAACCATCATCTCATATGAGTAACATAATGTACGTCATATAAAATCAATCCTCAAATACAAACCAGAATCCTGTCTGAGAAGAACAAAGGAGCAATCTAAAGTACAAAACAGTAACATAATGAAATATGCCCGTACGTCAATTGAAATCCGGAGCTCAAGTCAATCTCTACTAACTGGAATATAAACAGTCAACCTGATCTGGAATGATAATAAAAGGGTAAGTCGCGAAACTCAGTGAGTACAGATGATACCTAATCTATGCACATTGGGATATGTATCATACCATGAGTTCCAAAACCATTTTTAACATATATAAATACAGTGAGTAGTTCAATGTCAAAACATACAAATGTGAGAGTATAAATATCACGTCATAATAACCCAGCCTCAAGCATAGGTATCTCAACTCTAACCGTGTCAATATCATATCAGATGGCCATTTCCCAATCGGGTCCACATCATGCCCACCACAAGCCGCCCACCAGGACATCATATATATCACAACTCCTCACATATAATCCAAACAAATACATACATATACAGTTCAAAATTTCAAAACTAATATCGCATACCAACATAATTCACTGACTGTATACTAGATCACATAACACACATCCCGTATGTATATACATCAAAATACAATTTATAAGACATAATCAGTCATGCCAAATCATATAGAAAAATGCATGCATAGAAAGGGTATCATCACTCACAGTGCAGGAATCAATCCAACAGAGAAGTCCCGAATCTCCCTTACCTGACTCATTGGTCTGGGTGTATCTCCTCAGCCGTATCTGTAGTCAAAACCATATAAATGTTAGCCTCAAGGTTTTATATTTATTTTGATAATGACAAAACAAATTAAAATTATTATGTATATTTGTATAATGAATAATATGGAAATTTATAATATTAAGATTATTGTTTAACTACATACATTACATGTACTAAATTGTGAAGTTATCAAATTAGACATGTGTGTAGTAAATTAATTATATCTTACTATAGAAAAGTCAAAAAATTATAAAGTCAATTTTATATGAAACTACACTCAAATATCTTTATTTTGATATATAATTCATCATATATATTATTTTGTATTAAAGCAGTTTATTATATCAATCTCACATATTATTTTCTGAAAAAATCTTTCTTGAAATCTGCACGATATTGGTTTTAATTAGTAAAATATAATTTATAATATAAATAAAATTCTGAATTAATTTTATTTGTAAAGTAGACGTGTTGAGCTTTAAATGCATATATTATTTGCACGTTTTACACTTATAGTTTGATAGATATAAATTTTCAAAGTGGGCATTCTGCTGAGTTGCACTGTCAGCAGACAAAATGAGTATATTACAGTATTTTTACAATATCTCAAAATATAAAAGTCAAATTCGCACGAATCCAAATTTTAATGAAAGTAGACGTTATAAGCTTTTCAAATATATATAATTTGTTATTTTTGAATATAAATTCAATTTCTAGACAATTTTGCACTTGGCCAACAACTTTTGACAAAGTAATTTTACAGTCTGGCATGTCGTTGAAGATTTGATGATTTCTCTCAAACGGTGCACGATAATTGAATGATTCTTTTGCATTTGAAAGTAGACTCAATGGGGAGTATTCAAAAATATTTTAATATTTTTTGAACGTTCGGAGCCATTTTATTTTAATTTTTGAATCGAGCCAATGTGCAGTTACTGTTGAGAAATGATTTTGTCTTCCACAAAGGCCAATGTCTCCTTGGTGTTTTTGCCTATAAAAGGAGCATGGATTGAAGGGAGAAAGACACAACAACAAGCTCTCAAAGTCTCTTCAATCTCTCTCTAATTCTTTGTGCTATATTGTTTATTACTAGATCAAAGAGTGCATAGAGGAAATTGTTTTATTCATGAGAGTGCCTCTTTGAAGTGAGATCATTTTGTTCATGAGTGGTAGCTAATCCTACTTAAGAGGAATTGCTACATTTCTACTTCATCTTCATTTCTATTTGTATTGGTGTTTGAAGCTCACCGAATCAAAGGCTTTGTAATTGGGATTTCTTGCCTCCGCCAAGTGCAAGGGATTTTGTTTGTATTCGGGATTTCTTGCCTCCGTCAAGTGCAAGAGACTTAATGGAACCTCGGCTAGTTGGAGCTCGAGGAGTGGACGTAGACTTGGGTAGCAAGTCGAACCACTATAAAAGAGTTTGCATCTCTTATCCCTACTCTCTTTACTTTACTTGAAATTGTTTTATATTTATTATTGGGTGAATTGTATTAGTTTATTTGATTCAATATTTTTATTATTTAAAATTTTTTTTACACACTTAGCTTTCGCGATAAAAACCCAATTCACCCCCTCTTGGGTTGCCTTTTGGGACAACAATTAGTATCAGAGCAAGGCTCTATATATTGCCTTAAAAAGTCTTTAGAGTAAGATCATACATATGGCAACTATTGGTACACATGAGGTTATGGAAGGTCAATCAATTACTAGACCACCTTTCTTTAATGGTAGTGATTATGGTTATTGAAAAATTAGAATGACTATTTATCTTCAACAAATGGATTATGAGATTTGGAACATTATTGAAGAAGGATATAAATCTCCCATGATAGTTAAAGAGAATGAACTTATTGTTAAAGAGAAGAAAGATTGGGATGAAAATGATAAAAGAAATTTTACAACTAATGCAAAAGCAATAAATACATTATTTTGTGCTCTAGATAGAAAAGAATTTATAGAGTCTCTACATGTAAAACGGCACAAAATATTTGGAGAATTCTTGAAATAACACATGAAGGTACAAGTAGAGTTAAGGACACAAAACTCAATATGCTTAAACATGAGTATGAACTCTTTATGATGAAACCAAGTGAATCTATTAAAGAAATGTATACTCGTTTTACGGATATTATTAATGGTATGATTTCTCTTGGTGAAAGTTTTAATGATGAAATTCTTGTAAAGAAAATTCTTAGGATTCTACCAAAGAGTTGGGCTCCAAAGGTGACCGCCATACAAGAAGCGAAAGATCTCTCCAAGGTTTCTATTGAAGAGCTTCTAGGGTCACTAATGACGTATGAAATGACTCAAAGAAATGAAGAGGAGGAAGAGCCAAAAAGAGGAAGGAGTATTGCTCTAAAGTCTACTATGAAAGAAAACTCCAATGATAGTGAAGTAGAAAGTGATAATGAAATTGCATATATTGCAAAAAGAGTCACTAAACTACTCAAAAAGAAGAAATTTGAAAGGAGACAAAGGAGAGGTGATCAAAAAGAAAATCTTTCCAAGAAAGATATTGTATGCTATGAATGCAAGAAACGTGGGCACATAAAACCGGATTGTCCACTTCTAAAGAAAAAGAAGAAAAATGAAAAAGAAGCCATGAAAGCCACCACTTGGGATCTAAGTGATGAAAGTGATTCGGTGGATGAATCAAGTGGAAGTGACATTGCTAACTTATGTCTCATGGCTACTAGAGAAAGTGATAATGAGGTAAGTTCATTTTCTTTTACTTCTAGTACTTCAAATTTATCTTATGATGAGCTATTATATGCAATTGATGAACTACAAAATGAATTAGCAAATCTTGGAAAGAAATATAAAGATTTGAAAAAGAAGTTTTCAACTATTTCTAATGAAAATGCTAGTTTGAAAAATGAAAATAATAATTTGAAAACTCAACTTACTTCTATATCTAAGAATAAAACAAATGATATATTGAGAAAAAGAGTTGAAGAGCTTACAAATGCTTTATCTAAATTTACTCAAGGAAAGGAAAATTTAGATAAATTACTTGCTACTCAAAGATAATGGTTTTAATAAAACCGGATTAGGTTACAAGGCTTGTCAAGGACAAAAGTTCTATAAAAATTATTTTGTAAAAAGTTCTCATCAAAGTAATCCATTTATTACATGTTATTATTGTGGTGGAAAGGGACATTATGCATGTGATTGTTAATTAAAAGAAAATTATTTGTTGGGCCTAAAAATATTTTAGTTCCAAATGATTATAAATGGAAAGGAAAATGTAACATTGTATCTATTTGGATTCCTAAAAGAACATATGCTAACATTGTTGGACCCAAGAAAGTTTGGGTACCAAAAATCAAAACCTAATTTATTTTTGTAGGAGATTTGTATGAAGAGCACCACAAGAAAGAATAAGTGATTTTTGGATAGTGGATGCTCAAGACATATGACGGGAGATTACACAAAATTTAATTCTATTTCAAAAATAGATGGAGGGTATGTGACTTTTGGAGACAATGCAAAAGGCAAGATTATTGGTATTGGAGAAATTGGTAACCCTAACTCCCTCATTATTGATAATGTTTTGTTTGTTGATGGCTTAAAACATAATTTGCTTAGTATTAGTCAATTATGTGATAAAGGTTATAAAATTATTTTCAAGATAACGCATGCAAGGTTTTTAATAAGAATAATACCTTAGTATTTGTTGCCTTAAGAGATGAAAATGTATATACTATTGATTTTGATAATTTAATTGAACAAAATGTGAAATGTTTGAGTGTTTTACATGATGAATCTTGGTTATGGCATAGAAGGTTAGGTAATTGTAGTATGGATATATTTTCTAAACTTTCAAGAAAACAACTACTCATTGACCTACCTAAACTCAAATTTGATAAAGATAAAATTTGTACTCCTTGTCAATTGGGAAAACAAAGAAAAACTTCTTTTAAATCTATAAATATAGTTTCTACATCTAGGCCTTTATAACTCTTACATTTAGATTTATTTGGACCTTCTCAAATTGCTAGTCTTGGTCGAAAACTTTATGCTTTTGTAATTGTTGATGATTTTTCAAGATTTACTTGGGTATATTTTTGACTCACAAAAATGAAGCATGTTCTCAATTTTTAAAATTTTGTAAAAGAGTTCCAAATGAGAAAGGTTATATGATTTCAAAATTAGGAGTGATCATGGTGGGGAATTTGAAAATAATGAATTTGAAAATCTTTGTAATACATATGGATATGAGCATATTTTTCTACACCTAGAACCCCACAACAAAATGGAGTTGTTGAAAGGAAAAATAGAACTTTACAAGAAATGGCTCGAAACTATACTTAATGAATACAAGCTACCTAAATATTTTTGGCCGAAGCGGTTAATATGGCTTGTTATTTTAAATCGAGTTCTTATTAGACCTGTCACGACCAAAATCGGATACGTGACCGGCGCAAGAGTTAGAATAAATCCCAACCCATGCAAGCCTGACAGAAACACTGAATTTAACTGAAAATACAGAAAGTCTGATATAACTCAAATAAAATCCAAACCACGCTAACTGAAATATTAAACACAAAACAGAATCCTGTCTGTAGTCAAATGGAGCATACTAAAATCCCAGGAATACAAAGTCTGATAAAACCGAATAACTAACTCTGAACAGAAAAATCAAAACAGCTGATGACACGGACTCCTCTCAGCAAGTAGGATCCACTGGATCAGCGTACTCAGAATCTGGTAAAAATAAGGGTGAGTCTATTGACCCAGTGAATAATAATCTGCATTTACAAGATCAAAGGACATGCATACAGTTATAACAGGTAATTTTTACTAAAACATATTAAATATCCAAACACTTTTCATCATTTAGGGAGTTCGAAATTCTGAACGTAACATATATCGGGAAATAGATCGGCGACACACAGTCAACCGATAACAGCGACACACAGTCAGCTGATAATCAAAACAGCGACACACAGTCAGCTGGTAATGACAATAATGCCCGGGTAATAACATGGCAACATATGCCCTGAATGGCAACATATGCCCTGAAACTGAAATGGCAACATATGCCCTGAAACTGAAATGGCAATATATGCCCTGAAACTGATATGGCAACATATGCCCTGAACTGAAATGGCAACATATGCCCTGAAACTGATATGGCAACATATGCCCTGAAATGTCTAGCACCATCACCCCTGCTAGATGGGGACCCGTACAGGGTGCAAATCATGCTAACGTATACTGCCGTCAGCTGCAGTGTTCAAAGATCTGAAACTCCCACAAAAATAATGTTTTCCAAGTTTAACAGAACAGTTAACTGAATCATTCTATGTACTGATATAAAACTGAGTCAGATATAAATAACAAATAAGTTTCCAAAACAAATTCATAAAATTACATGCATGTCCCTTGTCATATAATTTAACAAAAATTTAATCAGATTTGCAGAAAATCAGGTAATAAATCAAAACAGGTTTAATTTAAATATGGAAAGCAGAACGGCTTATAAATACACATTACTACTCACAGCACGATGAAACCGAGAAATCCAACACCTGACGACACAGCTTAACCAGAATCGGGCGATCGATCTAAAATCAGGAAATAATAGTATCACTAAATATATTTTTTTGATAATAACAAATTTTAAATTTAAAAGTAAACTAAAATTCTAGGTTTGCGTGCCCGAGCCCCTTATCATAATCATTTAAATTCCAAACCGACCAACTAGCTCATGAACGGATCTCAACGTCATGAACCGTCTCCTTAAATCTTTTAAAATCAGAATATTAAACTTCCCAAAAATAATTAAATAAGGTGAACCGACTAATAAAGGAATGAACTGGCTATAAACCGGTCGTTCGGAAGCTAAACCGCCATGGACCGGTCTTTAAACCCTTAAACCAGCCTTATTTTAATTTCCAAAATATTGATCCTGCTTGGAACCGGTTTTAAAAGCACTGAACCGGTCCAAAACCAAGTGAACCGGCCCTTTTTCTATTGAACCGACCGGTTCTCTACAAAAATTGAGGTAAGATACCCTGAACCAGGGCTAAAACAGTAATTTCCTCATTGAACCAGAACTTCCCTAACTAGATAAATTAATTAACTAATTTGTTGCTCCTTGAACCGGTGGAAAACCGGTTAATTACTATGTGAACGGACCTGTTTTTACCTTACTTTCCCCCCTTTTCTTTCTTTTTTTTTTTTTTAATATTATTTTTGGATCATGGGCTTGGGCCTGTCAACCCAAGCCCAGCTGCCACGGATCCAGCCCACTAGCATGGTTGCTCCATTCGAAGGCCCGAAACCCGTATCCAACCCAAATTGCTTCCGGGTTCCTCCTCCCTAACCCGTTCACCCGAACTAGAAAGGTAAGAAATTACCTGGAATTTCATGAAGTCTTTTGGAATTAAATCCCTCAACAGCAATCGAGATTGGCAGGCGACCACAGCTAGATCAACATTTGGAATAGTCAACCTTCTTCATGAGATCAACAAAATTAGATCTCCCGAGCGTAGTCCTCAACGGGAAGTTTTCTGAAAGGTCCTCTCAATTTTCTACTGATATTGTAAAATAGTTTGAGGAATTGTGCTTTACCACAGCCCTTGCCTTGCTTTTTATACAATTTTTTGAACAAATCGCAAATGTTTTTGCTCAGATTTTGGTTTCCAAAACTATGAACAATCGACGGATCCAAATCTGAAAAAGGTTTGATTTCCTACAGATTAGTCCCAGGTTTCCAGATTCACTTGATTTAATCCTCACCATTTTTCTGATTTCTTCTGATTTGCTCCCTATTTTCCTGATTCATTCTGATTCAGTCCCTGATTTCCAGATTTCCCTTCGATTTGTTCTCACTATTTTCTGATTTCTTTTGATTTGATCCCCCTAATCTTGATTCCTTTTAGATTTAATCCATGATATTCTTGATTTGTTTGATTTAGTTCTTTATTTAGTAATTACATAAATATCCCTAAGTTAGGGGTATTACAGTTTTACCCCCTTAAAATAAATTCGGTCCCCGAATTTAAAATACAAGAGTAATAGCTAACCTTGTGTCTCAAATAGGCAAGGGTACTTAGCACGCATTGCCTCCTTTGGTTCCCACGTCACTTATTCCTTCGTGTGATGTCTCCATAGTACTTTCACAAATACTATTTCCTTGGACCTTAGTTTCCTAGTCTGTCAATCGATAATAGCTATGGGCTGCTCCTCATAAGACAAATCTGACCCTAACTCTACCTCTTATGGCGTCAAAATATGGGAAGGATCTGGCAAGTATTTCCGTAGCATAGACACGTGAAACACCGAATGCACCGTGAAAAACTCAGGTGGAAGAGCCAGTCAATAAGCTACTGCTCCAACACGATCTAGGATCTCGAATAGGCCAATATAACGTGGACTAAGCTTCCCTTTCTTCCCAAAACGCATAACACCTTTCATCAAGGATATCCGTAGAAACACATGCTCCCCAGCTGAGAACTTCAACTCTCGTCGGCGCTGATCTACATAAGCCTTCTGCCAATTCTGAGCAGAGAGTAACCTTTGTCTAATTAGCTGAACTTTATCCGTAGCATTCTGTACCAAATCTGGCCTTAACAGCTTAGCTTCTCCTACCTCAAACCACCAATCGGGGATCTGTAGTGTTGACCATATAATACCTCAAAAGGAGCAAATTCTACCTATGGCAGACACTGTCTCCAGTTACCGCGAAGTCCAGGACACATGCTCGCAACATGTCCTCTAAGATCTGAATAGTCCTCTCAGATTGCCTGTCGGTCTGAGGATGAAAGGCTATAATAAAATCTAGCTGAGTGTCCAAGGCCTTGTGAAGGCTCTCCAAAACTTTAGAAGTGAACTAAGCTCCTCGGTTTGAAATAATAGATACTGGTACTCCATGGAGTCTCATTATCTCATCTATGTACAACTGCGCGTACCGGGAAACGTTGTAAATGGTCTTTACAAGAAGTAAGTGCATTGACTTAGTCAATCTATCTACTATCACCCAGACAGAGTCAAATCCTCTAAGGGTCTGTGGCAAACCCGTGACAAAATCCATGGTAATCCGATCCCATTTCATTTCGGGATCTCTATCTGCTGAAGTAATCTTGCGGGTCGCTGATGCTTAGCTTTAATCTGCTGACAGGTTAAGCACCGAGATACGAAATTTGCTATGTCCCACTTCATGCCCTCTCACCAATATAGTTGCTTGAGATCCTAATACATCTTGGTGGAATCGGGATGAACAGTATACTTAGAATTGTGTGCTTCCTCCAGAATAGCTCTCCTCAAGTCGGCCATATCAGGTACACAAATTCAGGTACTATACCTCAGAACTCCTCCGTGTCAAGCTCAAACTCAGCATGCTTCCCTGTCTGAACCTCCTTCTTGATCTTTAACAACTTTGCATCCTTATATTGGTTGATCTTGATGAGCTCTAGTAAGGATGTCTGAGCATGCATATGAGCTAGTAGCATGCCAGATCAGTCTATCTGAAGTCGTATGCCTCCACGTCTTTAACGTAAACACCACCGCGGCCATCTCTAAATCATGAGTAGGGTAGTTCTGCTCATGCTTCTTAAGCTGTCGAACGCGTATGCTATAACACGATCGTTTTGCATCAATACGCAACCCAAACCTACTCTAAAAGCATTGCAATATACTGAGAGTCTCCCCGTCCCAAATGGTAATGCTAAAATGGGTGCTGAAGTTAGGCGACTCTTAAGTGTCTGGAAACTTTCCTCACAATTATCCGACCACTAATTTTTTACCCCTTTTTTGGGTCAGTCTAGTCAAAGGTGCAGCCAACTTAGAGCAGCTTTTCACAAAACGGCGATAATGTCTCGCTAAGCCAAGAAAACTACGGATCTTGTAATAGACTTAGGTGTAGGCGCTGTTGTACTGCCTGAACCTTGCTATTATCAATGACAATGCCTTCCTTTGAAACCACATGCCCTAGGAAAACCACTCTATCTAACCAAAATTTACATTTCGAAAATTTTGCATATAAGCGGTGGTCCCTCAAGTTTTGTAATACCTCTCGCAAGTGCGACTCATGCTCTTCTGTACTCCTAGAGTATACCAGAATATCATCAATGAAGACGATCAAAAATCGATCTAGGAATGGTCAAAACACACATTTCATCAGGTCCATAAAAGCAGTTGGAGCATTGGTCAAACCAAATACATCACCAAAAATTCGTAATGGGCATATCGTGTCCTAAATGCGGTCTTCGGGATACCCTCAAGTCTGATCCTCAGTTGGTGATACCCGGATCGCAAATCAATCTTCGAAAAACACACCGCCCCATGTACTGATCGAACAAATTGTCTATATGGGGCAGTGGGTACCTAATACGTACCGTCACCTTGTTAAGCTACCGATAGTCGATACACAGCCGCATACTGCCATCTTTCTTTTTCACGAACAAAAACTAGAGCACCTCAAGGAGACGTGCTTGGACGAATAAAAACCCTTACTCAGAAGGTCTTGCAATTGTACTTTTAAATTCTTTTAACTCTGCTGGTGCCATGCGATATAGAGGTATGGAGATCAGCTGTGTGTCTGAAACTAGGTCGATGCAGAACTCAATTTCCCTCTAGGAGGGGTACCAGGTAAGTCCTCAGGAAATACATCGGCAAACTCTTTAACGATGGGGACCTGCTCTATGCTCGACTCCGCCACTCAGGTGTCCTTGATTAAGGCCAAGAACCCTTGACACCCTCTAGATAAAAGGCACTTCGCCCTCATATAGGATATGACACGAACTGGGGCTAGGCTATAATCGCCGTGAAATACCAGTGGTGGCTCATCAGGTATCTCGAACCTCACTGTCTTAGTATGGCAATCCAATGTAATATAACCAGCCATGTCCCAAAAATTACATCAAAATCAGAAATGTCAAGAACGATCAGATCCGCCATCAACTTCCTATCCTTCACCCAGACTGAACAAGATCTATACACCTGCAGAGCTTAAAATAGGCTTTCTCTCAAAGAACGTAGATGGCTTAAATCTAAGGAAGTCCATGACTTGAGTATCCAGCTCGGTCTCATGCTGATGACACTTCGCGGCTGCCTATGCCATAATAGTGTCGGTATGGACCTCCTACCTCCTGCTCAATCCCTAAGGAAATCTCTCGAGTCCTCTGAACTAAACTCGACTGGCCAACTGCACCAGCCTCTAGCACTCCTAGACCTGTATTTACTAGGGTCCCAGTCCTCCCTTGGTCTAGTATCCTCGCCATCATAGAAATCATAGTTTGTTTTATGTTCCCTGAATGCTAAGTAAGGTCTCAACTAATTTGTTTCGAAGTATCGGTGGGTCGAGCAGTCTCCTCGACCTCTATCTATCTACCTTGGCTAGCAGTCCTGCCACGACGTCTCCCTCTATCTCGTACAGGCACGGATGGCTGTCTGTGTAATCGTATCTCGGGAGAGAGTAGCCTGTCTCATGGTGCCTCGAGAGCAACTGATTTCTCGATATTTAACTCCTGATCACAGTTTTCGAACGAAGGGTCTATCTATCAAGAGATTTTAAACAACATATGATGGAAGTACAAACGAAAGTAAGATCGGAATAACAATCGAATTCAGAGAACAAAACTCCTAATCGCCCTTCTATGGCGTCTCGATTATGATAGTGGCGGCTCACCACCACAATCGGAACCCCACAGATCAACGATTGCTCCACTGACCACAAAGAACCTAGAGCTTTGATACCAACTTTGTCACGACCCAAAATCGGATACGTGACCGGCGCAAGAGTTAGAATAAATCCCAACCCATGCAAGCCTAACAGAAACACTGAATTTAACTGAAAATACAGAAAGTCTGATATAACTCAAATAAAATCCAAACCACGCTAACTGAAATATTAAACACAAAACAGAATCCTGTCTGTAGTCAAATGGAGCATACTAAAATCCCAGGAATACAAAGTCTGATAAAACGAATAACTAACTCTGAACAGAAAAATCAAAACAGCTGATGACACGGACTCCTCTCAGCAAGTAGGATCCACTGGATCAGCGTACTCAGAATCTGGTAAAAAATAAGGGTGAGTCTATTGACCCAGTGAATAATAATCTGCATTTACAAGATCAAAGGACATGCATACAGTTATAACAGGTAATTTTTACTAAAACATATTAAATTTCCAAACACTTTCCATCATTTAGGGAGTTCGAATTCTGAACGTAACATATATCGGGAAATAGATCGGCGACACACAGTCAACCGATAACAGCGACACACAGTCAGCTGATAATCAAAACAGCGACACACAGTCAGCTGGTAATGCAATAATGCCCGGGTAATAACATGGCAACATATGCCCTGAATGGCAACATATGCCCTGAAACTGAAATGGCAACATATGCCTGAAACTGAAATGGCAATATTGCCCTGAAACTGATATGGCAACATATGCCCTGAAACTGAAATGGCAACATATGCCCTGAAACTGATATGGCAACATATGCCCTGAAATGTCTAGCACCATCACCCCTGCTAGATGGGGACCCGTACAGGGTGCAAATCATGCTAACGTATACTGCCGTCAGCTGCAGTGTTCAAAAATCCGAAACTCCCACAAAATAATGTTTTCCAGATTTAACAGAACAGTTAACTGAATCATTCTATGTACTGATATAAAACTGAGTCAGATATAAATAACAAATAAGTTTCCAAAACAAATTCAGAAATTACATGCATGTCCCTTGTCATATAATTTAACAAAAATTTAATCAGATTTGCAGAAAATCAGGTAATAAATAAAAACAGATTTAATTTAAATATGGAAAGCAGAACGGCTCATAAATACACATTACTACTCACAGCACGATGAAACCGAGAAATCCAACACCTGACGACACAGCTTAACCAGAATCGGGCGATCGATCTAGAATCAGGAAATAATAGTATCACTAAATATATTTTTTTGATAATAACAAATTTTAAATTTAAAAGTAAACTAAATTTCTAGGTTTGCGTGCCCGAGCCCCTTATCATAATCATTTAAATTCCAAACCGACCAACTAGCTCATGAACCGGATCTCAACGTCATGAACCGTCTCCTTAAATCTTTTAAAATCAGAATATTAAACTTCCCAAAAATAATTAAATAAGGTGAACCGACTAATAAAGGAATGAACTGGCTATAAACCGGTCGTTCGGAAGCTAAACCGGCCATGAACCGGTCTTTAAACCTTAAACCAGCCTTATTTTAATTTCCAAAATATTGATCCTGCTTGGAACCGGTTTTAAAAGCACTGAACCGGTCCAAAAACCAAGTGAACCGGCCCTTTTTCTACTGAACCGACCGGTTCTCTACAAAAATTGAGGTAAGATACCTGAACCAGGGCTAAAACAGTAATTTCCTCATTGAACCAGAACTTCCCTAACTAGATAAATTAATTAACTAATTTGTTGCTCCTTGAACCGGTGGAAAACCGGTTAATTACTAGGTGAACGGACCTGTTTTTTACCTTACTTTCCCCCCTTTTCTTTCTTTTTTTTTTTTTTAATATTATTTTTGGATCATGGGCTTGGGCCTGTCAACCCAAGCCCAACTGCCGCGGATCCAGCCCACCTAGCATGGGTTGCTCCATTCGAAGGCCCGAAACCCGTATCCAACCCAAATTGCTTCCGGGTTCCTCCTCCCTAACCCGTTCACCCCGAACTAGAAAGGTAAGAAATTACCTGGAATTTCATGAAGTCTTTTGGAATTAAATCCCTCAACAGCAATCGAGATTGACAGGCGACCACAGCTAGATCAACATTTGGAATAGTCAACCTTCTTCATGAGATCAACAAAATTAGATCTCCCGAGCGTAGTCCTCAACCGGGAAGTTTTCTGAAAAGTCCTCTCAATTTTCTACTGATATTGTAAAATAGTTTGAGGAATTGTGCTTTACACAGCCCTCGCCTTGCTTTTTATACAATTTTTTGAACAAATCGCAGATGTTTTTGCTCAGATTTTGGTTTCCAAAACTGTGAACAATCCGACGGATCCAAATCTGAAAAAGTTTTGATTTCCTACAGATTAGTCCCCAGGTTTCCAGATTCACTTGATTTAATCCTCACCATTTTTCTGATTTCTTCTGATTTGCTCCCTATTTTCCTGATTCATTCTGATTCAGTCCCTGATTTCCAGATTTCCCTTCGATTTGATTCTCACTATTTTCTGATTTCTTTTGATTTGATCCCCCTAATCTTGATTCCTTTTAGATTTAATCCATGATATTCTTGATTTGTTTGATTTAGTTCTTTATTTAGTAATTTACATAAATATCCCTAAGTTAGGGGTATTACAAG
>CAJVSB020000392.1:0-53771 GCA_911865555.2 Thlaspi arvense | reverse complement strand
CCTATGAAATTGCTGGAATAAAAGTATGGCATGGCTGAAAAATAAGAGGAGAAAACTCGACTAGCCGAATCCAAGCCCTTGTCTTAGTTTTCTTCTTCTTCTTTATTTCTTTCCTTTCCTCTCCTTCCTTAGCTTGATTCTCACACCCAAACAGGCCACTTGGGCCTTTTGTTGGGCCCCAAGATTGGCCATAGGTAGAGTCCATGAGGGTGAAATGACCAACTTACTCTTATTTTTAATTTTTTACTTCATTTTTGCCCTTTCTCTCTCCTCTTTCTTGCTTAATTCCTATGCTAGTCAACTGATTTTAGGCCCATTGTGAGGCCCTTAAGTTGGCCAAGAAGGTAGGTTAGCTAGGATTCCATATAAATAATGACTATTTTGTCTTTGCCGCTCTCTCATTAATTTCAATCATGTCTTTTCTAGCAATTGCTTTGCAAAAATGACCTTACTATTGCTTAATCATTTATGAATTTCCTTTCTTGTCTCTTGGGATTAAGGATTTTAATATAGGATTAAGTTAGTATTAATCTTGTTAACCTTTACTTAACTAAGGGTTAACACATTTGTACTTCTTTCTTTAGGTTTTCTTAGCAATTTTTGTTTTACTTTCTAAACCACTAATTCACCACATAACCCTCTCTTAAACTTCTATTTTAATCTCTTAATTTCAAAAAATTTTAAATCAAAACTAAAAACATAAAACTCACTTAAACCACCAAGTTATGTTATCATCCTTGTACTCACTTTAAGTTTTTATCTAGTAAATTTATGTTATTTTCTTGCAAAAATTTTATTTCACCGCTAAATTAGTTCATTCTCTCACCATTTTATCGTATCTAGGGCTATTTCAAACTTAGCAAACTATCAATCAAAAAATATTAACTGAATTGCTTAATTTGACAACATGAAATCTTTTTTGAAGAATAAAACTTGTAAAATATTAACTATATAATTAGATACATGAAAAGGAGAACATGTTGTTAGTTTTAGGAAGTTTGGTTTGGAATGTTACATTTAATCAATTCTCTTGAACATCTTCTTTTTATAGTTGGTTGATCACATTTTTTTAAAAGTTAGTTTATGTTTAAATCGATTTTTACTGGAAGTCATTTTTTTTAGATTGGTATTTTTAAAAAATATTATTTTATGTGGAACTTTTCACGCAGGAGTTAATTTTTCATAGGCCCACTAAAAGTTATTTTCACATATTTTGACAAATAAATTTAAAAACATATATCTTCCGTGAATAGAAAAATATTAATATGTATATAAAATGCCGAATGGGATTAGGTTGGCGGGCAGCGCTGACACTTGGCTGTGTATGGGAAGGTAAGGTTGAGGAAGTTAAAGAAACAAGAGCGTGGGCGGGTGGTAGGTTCGAGTTCGAGAGTGTGGGGTGAAGAAGATGAGGGCTTCAGCAGTGGCTTCCTCCGCAACTCGGTGTTCGATTGTTTCCCCATCCACTCTTATCAGTGGCCGCCGCCAAACCCATTTAATTCTATTGCCTCTTTCTTCCCAATTGTCCGGTCCGGACCCTCGTTCTTACTCTACTCCCTTAGACGTCGTCGTCCTCTTCTCTCAATAGCCTCTTCGTCTACTCAGTCTACTGCTCAGGTCTGTCTTTCTCTAGGGTTTCATAATAATCTTAAACAGGCTTCTACTTTACTATTTCGTCTCTGTGAATTTTGTTTTTCCCTTGATGTATGTTTGAAGAGTTAAGAAAATGATAAATATATCATCTTATTTATCCGATTGAGGGTTTTACTTCAACCTGTCTCTAATTCGTTTAGTGTAATAATATTTGTTTGTTCAATCAGAATACGTCAGCTGCAGACGCTATTGCTGCTGAATTCAATGTCTTTCAACTCATTCAAGCTCATCAGGTACTTCTTCATGCTACAAAATTATCGAATAAACCACTTTTTGTAGTAATTGTTAGCATAAATCTATTTTCTAACTTCAGAATATCTTCCCCTGTGATTGCAGGAGAAGGCTGCTAGGCTTCCTCCCGTTGAGGAAATTCGAATGTTCTTGGTCACAGTTCTCGTGGCATGCTTTCTACTTTTTCCCAGGTTTTCCCCTTCTTCCTTGTTCCTTCCTTTTCTCCCTGTTTACTCTTCTTAACTAATTTTTTGTTCGTTGTTTTCTTTCCACCCTTTTTCTGGGTGGAAATGGGATCAATTTTTGTCTTAAATCAATTATAATATGTTTTACTAATTACTAAGTTAAATGGCGTTCCCATTCTTCCTTGTGGCATCCCTTTGCCCCTCTTTTGCTTCCGTCCATGCTGCTTGGATGAAATGTGAGAGTCATAGCTGTAGTCATATGTGTCTGGGGAAGGGGGAGAAGTGGGCGAGGCTTAGCCAAGTACTAAACATTTGCCGAGAATACCTTGGGTTGGGCTTTGTTAAACTGTAACTATGGGGAGAAAATATACTACTTCTATAGCATGCCAAGATGGAGACATGGAACAACATATTAATTTACTTTGATATGTGTAAAAAAAATTCAGATGTTTTATGGGATGTGCAACCACTTCCTATATTAATGGCATGCATAGATGTTGTATCAGTCACCTAGCATGCATTGTCAAGTATATGAAATGGTGACTTTTTATTGGTTTGTTTAACCGTGTCATTACTTCTAACATGAGCATAAACCGATGCACTGAATATCAGTTCTCAAATTCATGATTTCATTTATTTAGGAGTGAGGTCATCCAATATATGTCACAACCCAAACCCGGGGCTCATAACGGCATTAGGGTTGGGTTGTCATCCCTAGTAATCCTTAGAACGGTTAAAGAAATAACCTAGTATGGGACTCCCTAAAAATTTCAGCAATCTTCCCGGTAAATATAACATATGTCAAATCTATAAACCTGCTAATATCATTACTCTCATTCAACATCAGCAAAAGGCATCATATAACGTACTTTCATGCCAGAGCTACTACAACAGTCAAGTTCACATTCACATGTTTCTAATATAGAAGGGTCTGTCTAAGGATAAATGGAGCAAATTCTAGAACATAGTTCAGAAAATATACAGTGAGTCTGAATAACAGAATATCTCAAAATGCTACCATAGTAATGCATACATCCTATTGGGCTCTCCAAGGAACTACTCCTCTGCAATTCAGTCAGCTGGGCCTAGAAGGAATATCTGTACTAGGATCTGAAAATGTTAAGAGAAGAGTGTGTTTGATAACTCATTGAGTAATAATACATATTCTAGACATATTGGGACAAGCATCATGAAAAAAATACTTTCAGAAATCCTTTATAGTTTTAGAATCAGTGGAGTATAACATTTCAGAAATCCATCATGTATCTTATCAGTTCAGAAAACAAAAGCTCCGAAAACATTATAATCATTTTGAATCAGAAACAGTAATTCAGTTGCTCATAACAATAATCTCAGAAATATTATAGTATCGTGGATAGTGTGGGAGTATCACAGTAACAATATCAGTTAGTAATCAGCATTCAGCACAGTCACAGCATTAGTATTTAGTGAACATTACGGTAACAGTATAAGTTCAGTGTTCAGCACAGTAACAATATCAGTTCAGTTCCCCCTCTGCCTCCCCAGGTTCCAAATAGTCAGATCCCATCCGCTCGTGTGGGCCAAACACGATAGGCTAGCAACGCCCCTACTAGCTAGGTTCCCAATCGAGGTGCACCGAGCCTAGCATCTCCCTTGCTAGGTAGGGTCAATAATAGGATATCTCCCATTACACTATCATTCACTACAGTGTTCAGACCAGTTGTATACATTCAAATTTTCTTTTCAAAAGTGAGCAATACTACTTAAATCATATGATCAGGGGTTTATAATCAGTAATACAGTTCAGACGTAAAGCTCACTTCATATCTGATACAAAAACATATATTTGGAACACTTGTCCCAATTTTTCAGTTCAGTACATCAACAGATCAGTTAAACAGTACATCACAGACAGTTCATTTGAAACATAGTATAACTTTTAAAATCATAGCTTCACGTGTACATATTATACATTTGCTTTGTCTGGTAACTTTAAGAAAATGCATGGTAAGAATAGGTTTATCACTCACAATACACTTGGGTAATCAGAGATTATGCCACAGTATGGTCCTCAACATTGGGATGTGAGGTTTCCAAGGCACCTATATATTCATAACATATATCAGAATCCCCAACAGAGTTTCCGTGTTTTGGCCTTAGGCCATACTAACAGGGATATCAGTTCTACATATGAATGGAGGAATCAATGTGTAAAGTGGGCTGTTTGGGGTAAGTCCAGTAGGGTTATACCTTGAGCTAACAGTAGTTATACCGTATGAGCATCCAGAGTAATTCTAAGGCTAAACCAGTATTACTGAAGAGAGATTATCTTAAGCCCCATCACGCAGGTTGCACTACAACAGAACAGAGTTGTACCTGGAACCATCCCTATGGGTTATATCACCACCAAATAGATTCATACCCAAGTTATCTTGTTGGTTGTACAGGTTTTAAATAGAAATACATCTCATATTATACTCGTGGGGTATACAGTAAACAACAGTGAGTTATCTCAAGCAGTTACCCAAGGTAACCCTGGGACTCCCATGCAAGACCTCATGTAAGGTTAACTCATGCTCAGAGTGGGGATATACCACACCCAATAGTCATTTTCCCACACAGCCAAGAAGTGACCCAAGTCTCCATTACAACAGTACTCCTATAGTTTATATAGGCATTCTATTTCATCCCACAGTTCACTCACGGGAAACATCATTAGATTTCCAGTAAGAGTGTCTTGCATGGTCAAGGAATTGACCAACTCACTCATTTGTTCCTGCCCAACCCATCACACTGTGAAGTGAGATAGTTGAGACAAGAGAATACAGCTATTAAGATGGCCATCGGCTTTTCTACCCAACCTGGACACACGGTATGGAACTTAGGGAAACGAGGAGTCTGACTGTCTAAGGAAAACAGGATCACCAGGTGCATGGTCCAACAATTACGTGCATGGTTATACTCGCGGAACAAAGGCTGGTCTCGGCTGTACAGTGCGTCTTCCATAGAAAGCCTAGCTAAAGCTCAAAGGAACCAGATCTTACCTCATGGGCCTCAAAACAGAAAGTTATCAACTCAGCTAGGTTGCTGGACAGTCAGAGTTTTCTCTCTCTCGAAGACTTGACCAAGAGCTACAGCTGTGTTGGCTGGCTGTATGGTCTGGTACTGAATCTAGCCCAAAACACCCAAAGCTGAGCTTCCCTCACCAGAGAAGAACTGGGTAAGGAAGAGAGAAAAAAACTTAGTGTTTTCCCAGCCCAACAACTGGGATAATACAACACTGGCTGGAGCTTGAGTAGTTCTTTGGTTCTGTCCAGCTGGGGTTCAGTGAGTAACTCTTCTATGTGGCCCTTCCAATAACAGAAAAACAGAGGAAATAAAGAAGAGAAGATCGAGAGGGAAAATTAAGGGAAAAAGATGAAGAGTAGTTTCTCAATCTCACAGCCAATCTGTGCCCCTGATGCTTCTCAAACCAGTCAGCACACTCTCTCTCTAACTCTCTGTGTTGCATGGACAGAATAGCAGAAGCAAATGAAATCCTTGGGTTGGATGTTTAACTTAAAGGTTAAGAGAGTTAAAATTACTCTCTTGCCCCTCCACTTCCTTCCTTCTGACCAAATAGCCCTAGGCACAAGTTATATCCTTGTTGTGCCCTTAATGTTTTAATTGCATCACTTTGCATCCTGAAAACATAAGGCCACCTTGAATTAGTCACAGAGTAATATATTTCCGGATGAGGTGTTACAGTACCATTAAGACTTGATCTGAATTCTGATATACCTTTTAGTTTAAGACTTGCTGATTCATGGATATGTAGAATATTGTGTAGGTTGTTGATGAAAGTTTGGCATTATCCAATAATAAAGCATTTAGCTTGTGATGCACTTCCTCTAATTAAAGAAATTGTAGGTGAAAAAAACTTAAGACATATTAGTTGGAGTGTACCAACCCATTTTTACTTAATTATGGATATGATTACTATATTATATACAGAGTATTGAATTAATCGTTCTCACAGAACTATACCTCAGTGTTTTCCTTTTTTGCAATGCCAGTTATTTCTTAATTGTCTAACCACTGATTTCAAACTTTTAAGTTGTGACAACTTAATTATTTCTACAAAAAACATAATAAGTTTGCTTATATTTAATTTTAAATCTTTAGAAATTTAGAAACAATTACAATGATGTGGTTGTTTATCAAACTATTGAAATGGAAATTTTTTTTCTGTGTAGTTTGGTTCCTGTTGAGAGACTGAACAGAACTGATTAATTTCCTCATGGTGTACTAACAGGGACCTGCTTGTACTGAATAATAATGAATTCTTTATGCTTGTTCATTTTTAACTTATGTGATCTTACCACGACTTTTTTTCCCCTTTCAGTTACCTTCTCCTTTTATTTATCATTTTTCTTGTGAATTATTTAGCCAGTCATAGTACCTAGGAAGCATGGATAGCAGAGACATGGACCTGCAGGGATACAGTCAAAAGGGATGAATCTTTGTTATATTTATATCAATTATATTTATATCCAGGATATTTATAAAATGACAAAAAAAATAATATAAATGCCAAATAATCAAACTCCAATCAATGTGAACTTAAAACCACTATAGATTTAATACAATTATTTCATTCTTTTATTGTGAAGGATATGTGTAATATGTTTCTAGCTTTGTATTATTGCTGCAATGTACTAAATGTTAGGTAATTATTTTATATAAAGACATGTGGCCATTTGTTAGAAATGCATGTTTGTAAAATAGTACTAGGAAATGTGTGTCTATAATTATAAAATGAAATAAAAGGTTGGATACTTCATGTTTCTTGTTTGACATATATTTGGGATTTTGCAAATACTTCACACGAAATGAATTGTCCATGCTTCTTTAGCATAGCACCTTTTCTAAGGACAAGTTGTTGGTGACTTGGCTCCCAGAATATTAATAAGGTGCATTTCCCCGCATTTGTATCATAATGGAGCTTTCCATAATCTGGGGGTTCTGCCAATTCCCTTTCCTCACCCTATATGTGTTCAAGCCTTTGTGAATAAACAAGGACTTAATGTGCATAAGTATGAGGGTTATCCTTCTGTTCAATGGTTGAAGCTTATTGCTACTATTATTGTGCAGAAGTATGAGGGTTATCATCTGGATCGATGGTTGACTTTGCGTGTGATGTTTGTGGGTCTCCAATATTAGCAATCAGCAACTTGGCAGTTCATACAAAGGTTGGCCATGATTTTGAATTTTGCTCTGTTAAACACCTTATCTATTAATCATAATGGTGTAAAGATAAAATTTGATTTGCATGACTGAAATGTCTTTCTTGTTGGTATGCAAATTTAGCCAGATTGAAAATCTATTCCTGCTTGCAGATCCTATATTTAACTCTGCTAATGATCACTAACTAACCATAAAGAATATTTTGAGTGCTCTTGGAACAGAAGTTTTTAAATTTTGATAATTAAGGTTACTTTTTCCTGATAGTGCTTGGTAGAAAAATTAGTTTGAGCCATCTTCTATATGTTAATGATAGGCTGTGTAATCAAAATTTATAGCATAGCTCATAGCTGTAAGGTTATACTTTATGTCCTGTTCTATTAGGATTTTTAAAAACTTTGCTATCAATGTTTGCTAAATCATTGTTCCTACATATAGTAGTTTACTTATTTATTTCTGGTTTAGGACATCTCCTTGCTAGTTAATAACTTTGCCTTTTCAGGACCTATTAGCCAATCCAAAATGCTCATTGCTTGTAGCAAAAGATCCTGAGGATAGGACTGATTTGGTTGTTACCTTTCATGGAGATGTTGTTAGTGTAAGTTATAACTTCTGGCTGATAGTTCATAATATTCTTAATCAGTGCTTCTGTTGGTGTATTCTCGATGGATTTCTTCCCATCTAACTTCATGTACTAGTACTATCCAGGTCTCTGAGAAAGATAGAGAAGCTATCCGTACTGCATATTTAGCAAGGCATCCGAGTGCGTTCTGGGTAAATTTGGTTCACTCATTTGCATGCATTGCTCAATCTTCAGTTTTACCTATTCAATGAACTAAAAAGACAAACTTTTGTTATATGAAGGTTGATTTTGGTGACTTTCAATTTGTGCGGATTGAACCCCAAGTTGTACGATATGTGTCTGGGGTTGCTACCGCTACACTGGGTTCAGGAGGTATGCAAATGACTGAGAAACTTGTATTACTAAAAGAGGATCTGTTGGGTAACTACCTTGGCATAAATGTAAAATAGTGCAAAGATGAATAGAATTGATGCTATGCTGCTGATTAGTATGGGAACTTCTCTGCCATTTTGATTAAAAAATTTATGGCGCATTATTTTGTTCTGAGTTCTAAAAGTTGTTTATCTCTTCTAAGTTCTTTGGACCAATCTTCTTTCAGCTTTTCTATTATTTTCCTTTCATATTTTTTTAATTCAGAGTTTAGTAAGGAGGATTATAGAGCTGCAAAGATGGATCCCATATACCAGTTTTCCAAGCCTATTGTGGTAAATAACCTAATATGTTTTCTCAGTTTTCAACACGTCTCTTTTCTTTATATTATCTAGCTCGTATCATTTTTGTTTAGTGTTTAACATCAATGTTGGCAGTTGCACATGAATAAAGATCATGTGGAGGATACAAAACTCATTGTGCAACATTCAACATCAATTCCGGTAATCAGGAATACTCCCTTAAACATCTCATTCAATATGTTGCAATTGTAACAGTCCTAATGGTTCACAGTGATTGGAAAATTGTGAACCATAGCGATTACCACGAGTATTGAGCTGCCACAGGAGATTATCCTCCCATCTTTTAACTCACTAGAGCAGGAATATGTTATTTCCATAAATTTGCTTCTGTTTATGCTTCCTGCATTGATACAAACATGAAATCAGATCCTGTGATGGGATGATATTGATGCAGAATGTGCATGGGAATAGGATGATATCTTGGTTTCCTTATTTTTTACACTTTTGCACTTTCTTTAAACCAGAAATTTAACTATTGCTGATTAAGATGACCAAATTTTTTCCACCAGTTTATGATATTATACTTGTATCTACGAGCCAGATTCTCTATCTTCATTAAATTTTATGCAAGTGATGGTTGACACAACATCTGTAAACTTGAAATGTCTAGGTTGACTTTGCATATATGCTGGATTTGGACAGTCTTGGTTTCAATGTGAAGGTAATTCTGTAATATCCGCTGTCTATTATTTCCAGTTCTAATATTTGCAGGTCTTTACAGCTTATTGTTATGAAATGTATTCCTGGTATGCCTGGAATACCAGGAATGAAGCTTAAGAGAGAAGATTTTCTTATGCTAAGTGGTGTTGATTTATATTCTTTTCTTTCATCTTCTCCTTTCTTTTTCTCTTCTATTCTTTTATTATTTAGGTTGCATTTTAACGCTTATTTGTACTTGCAATATCCTCTTATATTATTAGGCTGGCTACCAAGGGGATAACTTCAAGCTACGAGTTCCGTTTCCTAGACGTGCAATGGACAGAAAGTAAGTCATTTCTTTTAATTTTTTAAATGATTTTTTAAACCTCAATGTAACAAATGTATTTGTTGTAGTCATTGTGAGATCTCTATTTATTAAAACAAATGCCAGATGGATTTTTTTTGTTCAATACGGTGGATGCTCTTCTACAGCCTTTTACCGGTGGCAACCACATATTTTTGTGATATTGCTAATTGTGCCTCATCTATTGAAAGGCTTAGTTCAGTGTTTGACCATGTTATATCATTATTTGCATGAAACGTCCTTATGGGTTTTCTGATTCACAACTGGTAGTTATCAACTTATTGCATGTTTTTATTTGTGTTTATATGTTGGTGTATATACCAATAAGCAATTTCTTAAATGACCATCATGTCATTTGAATTGAAAGGTTAGTAATGGATTCTTAACATTCTGATGTTCTGATTTATCTGATACCATAAGAAAAGCTGCTTAATGAATCATTTAAGCTGCATTTATGTAACAACTTTTCTTACTTCTTTTTTATAACTTCCAGGAATTATTTTCCACCCTTTTGTAGTTCAGAACTTTTACATTAAAGGAACTAACTGTAAAATTTTTGTAAGTTAATTCTTTGCATTTTAAAAAAATTGTTGTTTACTGGCCACAAGATAGAAGTATGGTTCCGCAATTTTAAAAAAAATTATATTCAATGGACAAAATCGCCCTTACGGCCATGACTTCCACACTTATTACTTCTACCTTCTTCCTCCTTTCCATGTCAGCAGTTGACAGGCTGTTGAAAGTAAAATAAATAAATACATAAAATGAACGTTGAACATCAATCATGCTAGGATTTCTGTAGATTTTCATCATATATGACCTTCAACCCCAAATAAGTGTACATGAACAATAATTCTTTTTCTTGATGGGGAATAAATTCATTAATTCAAATTAGAAATTCCATAAGCAAAAACAAAAAGATAGCTAAGACAGCATCTTGTGCTGCCATTCTTGGAAATCAGATGAATCAAAAGTCTTCCCCACTAAAGAATGTGCAGAAATTCCAGCATTGAAGTGCAACACTTGGAAACCAGTCAGAAGATACTTTGCAGCTTTGGAAGAGTCTGCTCAATTCATACCAATTTTCTCTTCACTTCTAGGTTGAACAGAGCAGTGCTCGAGCATTGCTTTCCAGCACTACTTTGCTAAATCCCAAAACTTTACCAGTACAAAATCCTGCAAATCAACTGATGTGAAACCTGGTCGTGATTCTGGGCTAGAGGTGAGATATGATAAAAGATACCTCTGAAGTTAGATTTGGGGGAATTAGAGAGGTCGCGAGGGGGTGATTGTTGGTGACAGCAGCTGTATTGGTCTAAGATCAGGAGTACAACAGAAGTGTTAGGGGTTCAGATCATGCAATGAAGATCAGGATGGTGATGGCAATGGCAGCTGAGAGGATGATGTGGTGGCTTTGCTCAGGAGAGGGTCATTTGCGAAGGATCCTCAGATGCAGGAGTCTCTATTTGCATTACTGGGAATTAGGCCACCAGCGTGATTCTCCTGGGGGGAAAATTTGTCCATCCAGTGGAAGTTTTAAGTTATTGGAACCAACATTTTGTTCTGTGGCAGTGACACCTCCCTAAATGAATAAAAAGAGAGAGACTTCAGCTTTCTGAGATAACTGCTACTCAGCTGTGGCATAGCTTGGATTTGTTAGTATTGTATTGTTCTTGTGTTTATCCATCCCTATGTAATATAACTTTTTAGGAATAACCAATTTGGTGGAGTAATTAAATTTTATATGAAAGATCAACTGCTGCTACTGGATTTGATTTGCTTATGGTGTTTCAAGTTGCTGGGGCCTGATTATTTCCTTCTGGGATTGCAGAGATGTGAAGACTCTCATAGTCGAAATGCTTCAAGCTGCAAAGTCCTAAGTTAATCGATTTCACTTGTGAAGAAGGAAGAGGTAAAACTTCAAATACCTGATGAATTTTCTTTTCTATCATTTGACTTACCTTTTGTTAACATTTTCTGAATTATCTGACCACGGAATAATCCAACATAGGGCTGCAAAGGAGCCAAGTTTCTCATCAGTAGCTCAGAATTGAGCTCAACTAGAACTTGTTTGGAGTTCATTTGTTGAAATTAATGAGAAGGAAAATGTGGCTTGAGATTGGCTTATTTAACTGAGTCAAACTTGAGCTGGGATAAGTTTGTCCCTTTTAGCTCCGTGATGCTTCTGTTCTAAGCTCACAATCTAGTTTGTATGTAGACTATTGAGTGAATCTCGTAAATAAGTTTGTTTAGCACTCGTGATTCGTTTTGTGTGGAAATTAATGTACAAATATGTATAAAGTCTTGTGGACACGATGGATACTATAATTTTTAAATTTGATAATGAAATAATATAAACTTACATACATTTAGAATTTTATTTAATTTGCAACTTTGAACAAATAACTTTCTTTATAAATATGTTTAGGTTAGAAACTTTGTTTTTTCAAACAAATTGACCTTAAGAAAGTTTGAGTTATGAAATTGTTATGGTGCTCAGGGTTGATGTGGGCTTTGGATTTAAATGAGTTCAGTGCTCATGAAATTGAAGTTGAACTCGGTTTCAAGCTCATGAGTTCAGTTACGCTTTTTGTTTATTCAAAAGTATTGCAAACTAAAAAATGTATAGGCAATAAACTGTTTATTACTTTCAAAATTTGGCACTTGTCAAAATTTACATATTTTTCAAAATGAAATATTTCCACTTACATCCTACTCATCCAGAGCATGCTTTCCTATTTAGACTTCCGGTAAAAGATTATTCTCTATTTTGTATAGCCATGACTAGTTTATAAAGAGCACTTTACATGCCTCGTTTTGTGTTTGTGCAGGATTAGCAAAGCCTGATAGATAAATTTGTTTGGCTTTAATAGATAATTACAGTGGCAAAATACGAGGATGATGGAAAATTATCCAGTCGTCAGCTTGTTGAAGGAGATAATTTGGGGATGGTACACTTGGTATTTGTACATATTTTGTTTCTCTCCACAAACTTACAGATGCATGCATGGTCTATAAACACACTTGAGCTAATAATGTAAGATGAAAGAAAGCTTCACCAATTATGCACGGCTTCTCATTAGGCTTGTTCATAGTTCATGACCCGGCTTGGACTAGAACTGAACCACCAGTTCTGAGCCTTGTTAGTTTTGGGCCAATTTTTGGTTTTGAGCCTCTGCGGTTTTGGTTCTGGTTTTAGTTTTGATTTAGCTAAAAAAATTTTAAATATTAACTGTAAAGAATAAAATAATTTTTCTTTATATTGTTTCAATAATACAGGATACACACATATATACGAAGTTCTTGTACTAATAATGAAATAATTCATAAAAGAAAGAATATCTAATTAATCTAATTAGCCTTTCTAAATGGGAAACTCAATATTGACTTTCATAATTAATATTCTCCCTTAAGTTGAGTTTAGAGATCATATGTATCAATTTTGTTACATAAGTAACTTATTTTATAATATTTCAAGGACTTAGTAAGAATATTTACTAGTTGATCATTTGAATTAACAAAATAAGTAATAATTCTTGATTAAATTTTTTCTCTAATAACATGACAATTTATCTCAATGTGTTTGGTCTTCTCATGGAATATCGGATTGGAAGTAATATGAGTTCACAAGTGTCATTGGCATAGTCTCCCTAAGTTGAGGTTCTTAAAAAAGGTGTTTCAACTAAATGAGTTCGCAAGTGTTTGAAACTATGGTGTGATATTCTATTTTGGCATTTGATCTTACAATTTCATTTTATTGTTTACTCTTCCAATATATCAAACTACTCCTAATGAATACATAACATCTAGAGCTTGATCTTCTATCAATAGAAAAACTTGTTCAATTAGTATCTGAATATTCAACAATCTGAGTGTGATTTTTATTGTTATAAATGAGGTCATTACTAGGAGTTCTTTTAATGTACTTTAGAATATGAATTATCGCATGTCAATGATCCTTACAAGATGCATTTAAAAACTGACTAATCATACTGATTGCAAAATAGATACTTGGACACGTTAATATGAGTTAGTTTAACTTCTTGACTGATCTCCTATATTTTTTTGGATCTAATAGAGGTTTCCTCTAATTTGGTAGGAGCTAGACATTTGGATGCATAGGAGTGTCAGCAGGTTTTGTGTTCAATAGGCCTGTATCTTCAAGGATATCCATGGCATATTTCTCTGTAAGATAACTATATCATCTTTGAATTGTGCTATTTTAATTTCCAAGAAAAAGCAGAGCTTACCAAGATTTTTGGTTTAAAGATGATGATAGAGATGCTGTTTGATCTAGATTATGTCTTGGTGATCATTGTTTGTAATGATAATGTCATCCACATATACGATTAAATAAATGCATCATTGGGTCAAGTGGAATAAAACACAAAGTGATCAGTTTCGTTCTGTGTCATACCAAATTGTAGAACAATGGTGCCTAACCTACCAAAACAAGCTCGAGGTGATTGTTTAAGGCTATTTAATGACTTGTAAAGACGACAAACTATGTTAGAAAACTCTTAGAAAACTCTCACTGAGTAACAAATTCAAGTGGTTACTCCATATAGACTTTCTTTGTCAGATCACAATGAAGGAAGATATTTTTTATGTCTAGCTGATAAAGTGTCCAATGGTGGATAGTGGCTATAAAAAGAAATAGCCAAATAGAAGCCATCTTGGCCACATGAGAAAAAGTATTCCCATAGTCTAAACTAAAGATCTAAGTATAACCTTTAGCCATCAGACGAGTCTTGAGACAATCAATTTTGCCATTTGGATCAACTTTAATAGAATAAATCCATCAACAATCAACAGTAGATTTCTCTGGCAGTAGAAGAACTAGATCTTAAGTACCATTGCTCTAAAATGTACTTATTTCATCTAGTATAACTTGTTTCTACCCGGGATGAGATATAACTTTACTTGGAGATTTAGGGATAAATACAAAAGATAAAGAGGATAGGCAAGTATAATGCAAAGGTGACAAATAATGATAATTCAACGTAACATAATAAATGGTGGAGTTACGAGTAGATCGTATACATTTTCAAAGAGCAATAGGAAGGTTAGGCATGGGAGGTAGGTCTAGAGTTGGTAAGGGAGTTGATGCTAGAAGAGAGTCTGTAGGAACTTTATTATTAATAAGAGGAGAGAAAGGCTTGGGAGGAAAAGGTGGGCGGTGATGGTAAACTTGGAGTGGGCGAGTAGGTGAAAGCTGAGATGTAACTAACTTAATAAAAGAGATTGAAGGTGTATCTTGCTCCAGATGAACAAGAAGAGGAGACATAGGTAAAACTTCAAATATAGGTTTAGGGATCGAGTGAGAAGACTTGAAGGAAAGAACAAATTCAAAAAATGTTACATTTGGCGAGACAAGATAATGTTGGAGAGTAGGTGAAAAATAATGATATCCTTTATGAGATTAAGTGTAACTATGAAACACACACTTAATAGATCAGGTCGAAAGTTTGTTAAGACCAAGAGTGATATTATGGACAAAACATATCAATCCAAAAACACAAGGTGGAAGGGAATATAGAGGTTGATGGGAAAATAACACAGAATGAGGAATCTAGTTATCAAGTATGGACGAGAGCATGCAATTAATTAAGTAGCAAGCAATGAAAATTATGTCGCCCCAAAAATGAAAAGGAACATGCCTATGAAGTAGAAGGATTTCAGTAGTTTCTACAAGGTGTCCATTTTTGCATTCAGTAACCCATTTTATTAAGGAGTGTGCACAAGATGTTTGATGAAAAATGCTATGAGAAGATACGAAAGGTTGAAAAGGCTTTGATAAATATTCAAAGCATTATCACTATCTAAAGCTAAATTGAATTTTAATTTTCTAATAAAAATTTTTAAAAATAGAAAGCAATTTAGACTTGTTTTGCATTCAGAATAACCAAGTGCAATGTGAATAATCATTGATGAAAGTAGCAAAATATTTTGATTCTAAAGTAGATACAACTTGACTAAGAACTCACACATTAGAATGAGCTAAAGTAAATAGAGACGTGGCTCAATGATCGACTTTATTGGAAAACGGGCTATGTTTGTGTTTCTCTAATTGACATAATTCACAAGGTAAGTTGGGCAACTTAGAGAGACTCTGCACCATTTTATGTAATTTGGCCATGTTAGGATGATCTAATTAAGCATGGATAGTAAGAGGAGTTGTGGCAGAGCAAATTCAAGAATGGTTGGAGAGGTGGTAGAGATAATGAGACTCACATCCAATACCAATCATCCATTTCGAACTCCAGTCATGCAAACGGATAGAGTCTTTAGTAAAAGTAATAACGCAGTTCGAAGAATTAGTTAAACGACTAATAGGAAGTAAATTAAAGGGGCACGTAGGAATATATAGTGCAAAATCAACCGTCATAGAAGGAAAGGGATGTGCAATGTCAATACCATGAAATTGTGTTTGGTAACCATCAGCTAAGGTAATAGTAGATAAATGACAAGACTGAGAAAGTTTAAAGAAAAGGGATTTATTATTAGAAATGTAATTCGATGCATTGAAATTGAGGACCTAGGGACCAAGGGATAGTGATTGAGAGAGACAAGTAAAGGATTTACTAGTGTGTGCAATAGAAGCAGTGGAGCCAAAGAATTGTCGTTGCTTAAACCACTTTAGAAAAATTTCATAATCAGCTAGAGATGGTTGAGGCTGGTCTGAGGGCTTAGGTGTATTAGAAAGAACAGTTTATGTCATATTAACAGTCTATGAAGGTCGACCATGTAGAGTCTAGCATTTGCTAATAGTATGACCCAAGCACTGGCAATGATCACATTTAAGACTGGGTTTTCCAGAATTATTTTTCTTAGAGTGGCCATGGGTGTTATTTTGGGAAACAAGGGTTGTGGTATTGTTATGAAAGGAGTAATAGAATCAGCTGACTGTTTAGCCAGAATCTGAAGCAAAGTAGATCAAGCCATGGACATAGTAAGAATGGTGGGAGAGCTCAAAATCTGGTCATGGTTAGTAGAGTATTACAGAGGTAGACTATATAGTTCTAGTGGCATGAAGAACATACTATGTTGCTCAAGTTCTTGTGCCAAAATCTTTGCAGGGTGTAGTAGTTTGTTGAAATCATGCAGAGCATCATGAACCCTGTCCAAATAGCTACATATAGAGCTATCAAAATTTTGAAGTACAATAAGATTTATAAGATCTTAAAAAATCTTGGAGAATTGCTGAGTATTGTTAATATAGAGAAACTTTGGTTTGCTTTGAAATAGATTCACAAGTGAGACAGGCAAGAAATATTTGATTCAAAGAAGAATGAATAATAAACTTGATTATAATACATAGTTGGGCATCAATTTTCTTCCGTTTGGTTTTTTTCTTGGTAGGTACAAACTCAGTCTTTTTGGTAAGATGATCTTTGTAGTTTTGGTCGGTAAACCACAACTTAATTTTAGAAGCCTAATTATGATTATTATTTTGATTTAGTTTATCAATAAAAAGGGGAGTATTGACATAATTGGTAAAAGCAAGAGGTTTAGCCTTCGAGACGTCCTTGAAAGCATTAAAATAGCCTTAGAAGCATTAACCATGTTTAGATTATATATCCAAAAAATTGGTTAAGAAAATGGTTTAGTTTACCCAGTTCACTTGGCCAGTTCAAGTAAACTCAATTAAGTTGGGCTAGTTCAATCTTGATTGGTTCTAGCATGTTCAGTGCATGATGCTTCAGATTGTAGCAGAGCAAGTGCAAGTGCAGAGAAATAACAGGTGTGAGGGACTTCAAACTCTTGTGTTAGGGCACTAGGTGACACAAACAACCTCGTCAAGGGTTGCAAGTGTAAGTGTGAGTGCAATCTATCAAAACTAGGTGACTAGACCTAGTGAGGATGACAAGAAGGGCTTTTTCGAGTAATGGTGACTTCATTTAGGGTTGTGAAACCTGTGGTGAGTGTGATGAGGATGAGGTGACAACTTCCAATAGGCGACCTCGTCAAGGGTTGCAATAGCCTCTAGTAAGTGCAACGAGGACGTAGCTTCTGGTGATAGATGAGGATCTAGAATGAGTTGTGATGGCTTCTAACGAGGGTGACGATTTATTTCAGCGAGGATGACGGTAGGGGTGTCAATTTGGGCCAGCCCGGCCCATTCAGGCTAGCCCATGTGGGCCACTTAGGGCCAGCATTTAACTAGCTCGACCTGGCTCAAAAATGCTTCGGGCTAGCATTTAACTAGCTTAGCTCAGCTTGTATGGGCTTCGGGCTAGCTCGACCTAGCCTGTTGGTCCAAAAAATTTTCTAAATTTGAAAAAAATTATAATAATATAAAATTTCATAATTTAATTAGTCCAAATAATTTGAAAATGAAACAAATAGAATGATAGGGTATTTGTTAATATTAATTTTTTTGTAAATTGTAGCTATAATATTGACTATAAAATTTCATAAGTTTTATAATCTTTATTTTGTTTTTACTTTTATAATATTTAGTTGAAAATTATAGAAAGATGCAAATAGAATAGGTTAAAATTTAGTTTAAATTATTTAAATTTATATAAATGTACCTTGGCTCGTATTTTTGTTTCGTATTTTAATTTATAATTCACATAATATAATTTAAATATGATAAATGAAAATATATTTTTTTATTAAATTTTAATTTCTATTAAAAATAAAACAATATATTATTAAAAATAACATTAAAAATATATTATTAACATAATTTATTAAATTTAAATATACTAAAAAGTTTGAAAAAAAGAATAAAATTAAATTTATTAAATTTATTCGAGCCAACGGGCTGGCACGGCCTATCATGGCCTGGCTTGTTTTGGCCCGATCTATTTTCAGGCCAGACTTGGCCGAGCCGAGTAAAAAATAATCAAGTTTATATTTTACTAGCCCAGTCTATCCCATTCATTGAGTTATTTGAGCCAGCTTGTCGGGTTTGGCTCATTTTGACACCCCTAGATGATGGACACTCCAGTGACATTGGTAAAAGGTAATGTGATTTTGAGATGGCAGCCATGCGGCTGAGGGGGAGAAAAATTTAGGGTTTCTGACTTGGCTCTAATGTTATGTTAAGAATAACTAATTTCTCTCCATATTGTCTTAATAATACAGGACACGAACACATACATATAAAGCTCTTATATTAATGAAGAAATAATTCATAAAAGAAGGAATTTCTAATTAACTTAATTAGTCTATCTAAATTAAAAATTTAATATTAATTTTTCATAATTAACATTAACTTATAAATATTTTATGTTTTCTCTTTTATTATTCGTAAGATATTAAAACTCTTGTTAATGTTATAATCTCCCATGTTGTAGAATATTCTTAGTTAATGATTAGATTATTTTTAGATATATTACTTGAAAATTTTTAAATTATAATATGCTAATTTTTTTAATTTATAATCTCTCATGTTGTAGAATATCTTTAATTAATGATTAGATCATTTTTAGATATATTTTTGAAAATTTTTAAATTACAATATACTAATTTTTTCAATTCCACCTACCAATTTTAAAAATTTTAAAAGTGATAAATAATAAAGTAAGTACAGGTTTAAAAATGTAGCGCTTTTGAATTTGTACTAATAGTCTCATTTTTATTGTTCGGTGCCTAATTGAGACAACTATGCAAATAGAATCTGTAAAAATAATTTTATGGGAAGAGATTGTCTTACTTTTATTTTTCTTACAATAAATGTGAGGGGAAAATAAATCAAAATTTTATTTTTTATAAAATATAAACTATATTTTAATCATTTATATTTTTTTAAATATTATTACTTTATTTTTCATATATTGAACTTTTTTTAATCATTTTTGAATATGTGTTTCTAAAATTTAAATTTGTGTAGTAGAAAAGATTTTAGTTTATTTAGGGTATTTATATTTAAATTTATGATATAATTTTTTATATAGGAACTTATATTAAATTAGTAATTAAGGGATAAAAATAAAATTTTTAATTATATAAAAATTGAAAATAGTGAAATTAGAATTTGTAAAAATATAAATTTTATATTTTTTTGTTAGTTAATGTGTTTAAAATAAATTTTATATTTAAAAGTAAGGTTTTTTATTTTATCTACCAAAATAGATTGTAATTTATATTTGAAAATTAAGTGAAATTATTTTTTTTATATATAAAAAAATAATTTTTTATGGTTCAATGCATGGTTCAATGCTTAGGTTCTGGTTTGGTTTAATCTCATTTCAACCTTCATTGTTTAATTCCGATTTTGGTTTCATTGGTTGTGGAATAGTTTTGATTTCAAAAATTAAGAATCTTAATTAGATACTAAAGAATTTTTGTTCAAAATTGGATTGGATCAAAATTAGATGATTTAATCCGGTCTAATATTTTTATGATCCGATTTGAGCCAACTCACGGTCCTGACTAGAACCGTGATTTTGTGAACAGGGCTACTGATTTCTCGCTTTGCAAATTTAGTTTGGACCCTTGACACTTAGTTTTGGTTTTATGCTGATTTTTCACACCTGGTGTTGGTAGTTCCAACTGTCCTATGTGCCGCATGCAACTACTTTCTGGTCAGCTTCATTTTACCCTTTTCGAGGTTTGCCTAAGTAGGACTTCCCCCTCCTGTTCTAAAAACTATGCGCCTTCCCGTTGTGGTTTACCTTTCTTCCATCAGTGTTTAAGGGGAGACAAGTGGATCGGTGGGTTTGGGATCGGAATTGGGTAATGGTCAAAACCATGGGGGTAAGCTGAATGGAGAAAATCAATAGAAACTCTTTAATTCAAACTTAGAATTAGAAGTGACTGTATTCTAACGACGTCTGAGGTTCTTCGTTAGTTTTGGGGTCAAATATTGGACTGCTGTCTTCCACAAGCCACTTGTTCCTCCTTGGAAATTAAAAAAAGTGATATTTATTTGAACTAATGGCAATTGTAATAAATTTATTCATTTAGGTTCTAAGGTACCTTTTCGTATTTTTGACCAACAATGAAGCTGGAGGCGAATTGAAATTTCTATTTTATTTGATTTTTCTAAAGAATAATACCAGTGTAAATAATCACATAGAAATGGAGCCCATATCTATAAGTGGAGCCCCAAATGTAACGATTGTAGGTCCAATAATATGGATTAATCAAGTGCTTTAGCTTCACCACGAAAGATGAAATCAAAAAGTTTTTTAAACATTGCAGATTAGGGGAGGTATCAAAAATAGATACCAATTTTTAGGGTGTTTGACAACCAAACTAAATGGAATAAATTAATTAAATTGTAGCTTGATTTATAAAAGAAATTTTTATGCAGTTTGGTTTATAATTAGATTATTAAATAAATTATATTAATGAAATTGAATCGTATGCTTATATATATAATTTTTATTACTTGGTTGAATCTTTGTTTTATATTCTTTTTTATATTTAGACTTATTTTGATAGTTGATTACTTTTTTCTTAAAAAGTAATTGTTATTAGTATGAATTTAAGTTTTATTATCTTGTATAAATATATTTATTATATAATGTGAAATTGATAAATAATAAATTTGTTAAATTAAAGAGTTCAAAGAAAATTTTTAAATATCCAATTTTTAGTGGGAACAAAATTTTTGTAAAAGTAGTTAATGTAATCTATTACATTTTCGCAAATCATAAACTATAGTTAAAAACAAAATTAAATTATAAACTATGATTTAGTTTGATTGTAAAAATTATACACTGTGAAGTATGATTTGGTTTGTAGTTACACCTCCAACCACACTAAACTGCATCACAAACTCCTTTACCATTTTTTTAATAAATGATAATGTCAACTATCAAGCTTGATTTATTGCCTTCACTATTTATTTATTTATTTTTGAGAAATGACCAATAAAATTGAGATTGTTTGGCGATCCTGGTAACCAAATAATTCAAACATGTTTTGGGGCCAGCAGACAAGTGTGTCCTGTTGCATACTTAGGCCCCGTTCGGTTGGCTTGATAAAGGCTGATATGATAATTTTTATCAGCCTTATCCGTCCTTATCACGCGTTCGGTACGCGTGTAATAAGGGCGGATAAAAAATGGGGCAAAAGAGTTTATTAGAGCCGACTGATACAGTATCCTGGGGGATACTGCTTGATAAGGCTTATCGCCCGGATAAATTTTTTTTTACCGTTTGTGCCCCTCTTCCCTCTCGCGCACAAGGCCACCGCTCACGCAGTCTTACACGAGCGGCGGCCCTTGCGCCCAGGCCCCCGGTGGGGACCTACACGGGCTCGCCGAGGCCCTGCGCCGCTCGCGCAGGCCTGCGTGAGCGGCGGGGCTCGCGAGCAGGCCTCCTGCCGGAGGCCTGTGCGAGCTGCGGGGCTCGCGCAGGCACCCTAGCGGGGCCCTGCGCGAGCGGCGGGGCTCGCGGGTAGGCCCCCCACCGGGGGCCTGCGCTAGTGACGGGGCTCGCGCAGGCACCCCGCCGGGGCCTTGCGCCGCTCGCGCAGGCCTACGCGAACGGCGGGCAACTGCACGAACAGGCGTAGGCGTTGGCCGGCGCCTCTGCGAGCACGGCCGGCCCTGCGCAGATCGCGCAGCGGCCGAGACTTTTTTTTTTTAATTAAAACAGGGTTATTTTGGGAAAAACATCATTTTATCCTGTTTCTTATCTTATTGAATGGATAGGTAACCGAACATGTGATAAGAGGTGAAAAACTATGCGGGTAGGATAAATTTTATCCTGCTTACCCTATCTCCCAAAGCGAACGTCCCCTTAGAGTAGAACCTAAGACACTCTGATATTGGGGCAAAATTGCCCGTTGGAACTTATTTAAAATTATTGAGAGAGCAACGCGTAGAGAGGTGGAGAAATGATATGATTGAAAGTGAGTTTAAAGAAAGAGAACTCAAGTGGGTTCAATAACAAAGAAAAGTTTTCAAATTAGGTTGTCTCTGAAATCCATCTGAATGTTAAGAAATCCAATTTTTGGGTTTAAAAAACCCAAAAATAGGGAAAAAAAGCTCAGTTTAAGTTGAAATCAAACGTAAGGGCAACTATGTTTATGAAACTTAATTTTCTGAAATCTCTATTTGATATTTTGAATTTTGAAAAAACTGACTTTTAAAACTTAAATTAAATAAGAGCTAACTGAAATTGAAAAGAAACTCGCATTCTTTCAAAGTAAGGCCTCCCATTAAGGTTTGGGGTAATAAAGGATAACAATAAACACTAGATGGACTTTGCACAACACGCAAAGCTGCTGGCACTAGACAGATAGTTATGACACTCTATAAACAGCTTAGCAGGTGGGCACCTAATTGCAAGTCTTAAGTTAACCACGCGTAAACCCTGAACTTCACCGACTTGTTTGATAATTAACGATTAATCACATTTAGGCTGCCCAAACTGGTTTTGAGAGTTTAACCTCATTTGATAAAGTAGGCTTTTTCCCCCTCAAAATGGAGTTTGTTCAAACCTCGTTTATGGGTTTATCTAAACCCACCATAAGAGTTGAAATTAGCCAAGCTAGGTATCGGATGACCAACTAAGGGGGTGTTTGCAAATGTATATAAAAAGTCATAAGTTGAAATTTTAAGTTGAAGTGAGTGAAAGTTGATTATAATCAGAAGTGGATTATGTTTATAAAATATGCTAAAAAGCACAAGAAAGTAGTAAAGTAGGTGTTAGGAGTATAACTTGTGTAATTTGTTTATGAGAAAAATTTTATTTTAAAAAGATTAAAATATCTTATTTCTTATTTCTTTAATTTCCTTTCTTTTCTTCCTTTTGTTAGCTATAGAGCGGGAACTAGTGCACTTTTCTCCGGCCTCCCGCCCACCTGTCAATTGCCAACATCCATCCATCCAAACTCCCTCAACTCCATCCACTTCTCCCTTTCCACCAGGACACCCATCCACTTGCGACTGGCTTGCGCATCTCGAGTTGTCATGTTTGATCTGTGCCTAGAATGTGCAGGTCGCGGCCTGCACCCTTGATACACAGGCCACAACCTGCCAGGATGGAGCTCTGAAAATTTTTAGGTGAGGAACATGGACCTAGCTCTTACAAATTACCTAGTGTGGAGGAGCTACACCAAATTATGTTTGTTGGCTTTGTTGTCAGACTATAGCACAAATTGGCCTTTCAAATTTTCAAGCGAGGGTCACCTAAGGTGTATGAGCTGAATAGGTTTAGTTTTGGCCCAAATGGCTTATTGGAGACAGATCGATTCAATTGATTTTCCATGTGGATCGTGCACCTCCTATACAAAAACTTCTATTGGCTTTCGGCAATGACAAGCTACCTAGTAGAATTTGGCAATTGGTTGGCCCTGCGATTATTATCCCTGGTTGGCAACTGAACACCAGTAGTGGCAGGCTGAGCGTAGTGTTTTCTTTGGCTCCGACAAAGCACAAATGGAGATTTCACAAGGATAATTTTGGAATTAAAAAAATAATCTATGGGTAAAAATATCTTAAAATAGCTTTTTCTTATTTATCATTGTGTCACCCAAGTTATGGCCCGTTTTCTGTTGAATTTTTCCTTTAGGGGTGTGCGAGGCTCTGAAACGAGCCAAACGCCTCTTTTAGCTTCAAGATTGGAGAGAGAGAGATAGCGAGAGAAGATTCAAGTTTCCAAGCTGGTAGAGCTCACAAACTACTGGTGGCTTTTCAGGCTTTTGGGGCTTCTTGGTAGCTCTTCTTTCCGAATAAAGTTGGCTTGAGGCTTGCTTGGTTCGGATTTTGGGCTCTGGAGTATCAATCGATCTAGGTATGTGTCACACCCCAACCTGGGAGCGTGACCAGCACCAGGATTGGCGTACCAACCCTGGTAAGCCTCTGACCAGAACGAAACAGATAAAATATCTTATTAGAAACCTACCAATATACATAACAGAACACATCTGAACTATACACGGAGCGTCTAAAGTACAAAAAGATGAATACACAGAAAGTGCCCGTACAATCGAGTCAGTGCAGCGACGGTGAAACTGACGCTGGAGCTATCGCTGCCAATCAGAACTAGACTTTGGAAGGTGGGGGAAAAAAGGGTGAGTATAAAACTCAGTGAATGACAATACTACTCTAAACATGCCAGGACAGGAACTATAGTCATTTAAAACACACGTGTCGTTTCCAAGTAATAACATAGTTACAAAAATCAAATTTATCTCAGATAACACATGTAGTTTACATATGCACAGTCAAAATTAGAAAACAGAAATTTGTCAAAGTATCAGAATGTATCACATATCACATATTAGAACCAGAGCCACATATGGATTTAGGGTATTCCCTGCATGCTATGGTGACCTACTGTCTGCTGGCTGAGCCCCTAGCATCCCATATTAGAACCAGAGTCACAAGTGGACCCAAGGCACTTCCCGCAAGCTACGGTGGCCAACCGTATGATGGCAGAGCCCTTGGCATCCCGTATCAGAGTCAGAGTCACATGTGGACCCAAAGCACTTTCTGCACGCTATGGTGGCTAACCGTTCGACGGCAGAGCCCCTAGCGTCCCAGAATCAAAATTAGAGTCACATGTGGACCTAGGGCACTTCCCACGCGACAATGGCCAACCGTTCGACGACAGAGCCCCTAACGTCCCAAAATCAGAATCAGAGCCACATGTGGATTTAGGGCACTTCCCGTGCGACACTGGCCAATTGTCCAATGGCAGAGTCCCTGGCGTCCCAGAATCAAAATCACACATATCACATTATTAGCTCTAGGGCACTCCCCGCACGCTACAGCATCACACCGTCCGTCGGCTGAGTCCCTGGCACCCCATATCAGAACTAGAGTCGGAACTAGAAAATCGGAATCACATGAAAACTCACGACAGATTAACTTTTAAAAATGTATGTATCATTGAAGCTTATCTTACTTCAAAACAGATAGATTCATGTCCTGGAACTTAATATCACATTTCAGAAATCAGAACACAGAAATTAACCGAAAATTAGAATGCAAACACATGTACAGAGAGTACTGTCACTCACCAGACACGTCAAAATCAGAAACTGAGGCTCTGAAGAACGGCTCATGGATCAAAGCATACCTCCTCTGGTATATCTACAATCATCAAGCCACAAGTCAGAATCGAAACTGAATTTACTCCCAAAAGACTCACTCATTGGAAGTGGCTCGGGACTTCCCCCATGTTCGGGCTCTTGACACGCATCCCAAGGCACCATTAACCCACGTCAAGACCCATGCAACTCACAAACATTCAATGCTCTACGTAATCACCCTTAACTTTACGGAACCTACCTCCCTAACCTTCGAACTGTAGTGAATCGACCTCTAAAACTCTCAAACCGGCTTAACCCAGTTTAAAACTATCTCTAACCCAACTCAATTGGCCACGAAACCCTCAAAATCGGATTCAGACGGCCCAAAAACTCTAGGAACTAGTTTGAATCGGCCAAAAAGGCCTTGAACCAGCCCTGAATTGGGCCAGAAACCCTAATCCTAAGCGCCAGTTCATTGAACCAAGCCGGTTCATCTTGATCCGGACATCCAAAAATCACTAAACTTCATGGTTAGTTAGGTTTCATTACATTGAACCAGGAACCAGTTCAATCTCCCCAAGAACCGGCCTAAAAACCAGTGAACTGGTCACTCGAAGGGCACCACACTAAATCGGCCAGTTCACCTTGAACCGGCCACCCAAAATTCCCCGAACCCACTTGGTTCGATAGGTCTTTTTTTCTTGAATCCAAAACCGGTCAAACTTCCCAAATCCAAGCCCATTTGACCACTGAACCGGTCGGTCAAACCCTCAGTCAACCTTGGCCGGTTCACTTTCTAAAACCCTAACCCTAAAATCCCAGATTATTCAATCCCTTGTTATCCTGCTCAACCACTGTCCTTGATTACTCTATTCCAGGGATAGCATATCCCTGCTTCAGCCCATGGGTTGACTCATGGGTCAACCCAGTGATTTACACAATGGGCTGAGTTAGCCTGCGGGCTGACTCAGCCCAAATTGGCACAAGGGGCCGACCCGCGGGCCTGCCGCCCCTTTAGGCCAAGCCCAGGCCCAACAGGGCAGGCCGGCCCCGCAGAGGGACCCGAACCCATCTAGGTCTCGTCTCCCTCACCCGGCCAAAACAGCTCGAACCCACCTCCGTGTGTGCAGAACCCGGAACCAAAAATGAATGAAATAGCAAAATCCGGACTTACTTGGCCAAATCAAAGCTTGAACCCAGATGTCCCAAGTCTAGTGACTATGAATATAGCCTTTAATCGAAGAACAACTACCAGAAAAGCTCCCCACAAGCCCGCAAAGTTGCCTGCAGTCCGCGAGCTCTGCCGGCCTAAAAAAGCTCAAGAAACCCTCTCTCTCTCTCTCTCTCTCTCTCTCTTAAGCTCTCAAATTGAACCCACCCTGAAGTTCGTCTCCCCTTTCCACACAAATACCCAAAATATCTCGAGTTGTCTTACTCTCGTTGGAGCAAATTTTGCTTCCAAAGCCTTTGGACGGTTTTTGGCCGAAGGTTCTTTCTCTTCTTTACAGTCCGGCCCCCACATCTTCTATTCTATTCAGTTTACTCCCCCAAATTCCCAATTTGACCCCCGAACTTATTCACCTTCCAACTTCGACCCCTCCTCATTTAAATTTTTCTAATTTCACCCCACCTTTCTTGAATTTGCCCCAAAACTTTTCCAACTTTACTGAAACATCCCCAGTTCTTTTAATTTATGCCAACACACCCTTGAACCTATTAAATTTAATATTTCCCAATTAAAAATTTTGGGTCATCACAGTATGTTTGGTTTTTCTTTTCTTTTTCCTAGTTTTCTTTTTTGGTTTTCCGGTTGCAAGAGTCGGGCCTATAACCGGGTTTGAACGCTGGGTCGTTGGGCGAAAGAGATAGGACCCGGAAAGGGGTTTGGGTCCCACATTGGGCTAAGCAACCTAGTTGGGTCGGGTTTGGCCTTGCTGGGCTACGAGCTTGCAGGCCTAGTTGCGGGCCAGCACCAAAAAAAAAAGGAAAGGAAGTTTGGGTTGGGCCCAAGACGTTTGGGCTAGGCCCAAGTTGGTGGGCTTGAGCTGGTGGGCTAATGGCCCAAACAGGCGAGCTAAGCTGAGCCAAGCTGAGTTGAGCTGGTGAGTCGAGCCAAGCTAATGAAAAAAAAATGGATCGTTGACTGAATCGGCCAGTGTGTTTGACCAACCGATTTAGTGGATTTTTTGGCTTGGATTCTTGAAGTTGGACCGGTTCCTAAGGTTTTTGGGCCTTCTGAATCTAATTTTGAGAGTTTTATGGCCTGTTCAGTTTGGTTTAAGGTAGTTTTAGACTGGTTTAGGTTAGTTTGGGGGTTTTGGAGGTTAGTTCACTATGGTTCGAGGGTTTTGGAGGTTGGTTCATTACTGTTGAAGGTTGTTGAGTCGAATTGTTGAGTGTTAGTGAGTCGCATGGGTCCCGATGATAGATAGTGGTGCCTCAAGATGCATGCCAGGGTGTCAGGAAGGGATTTGAGTCCAATTTTGGGTTGCCGAGCCCTTTTCTTGTGTTGGTTTTGGTGATAGTGATATTTTTGTGTGATTTTGATTACAGATATGTCAATGGAGGCACACCCAGACCAGTGAGTCGGGTGAGGGTGATTAGGATTTTTTTTTTGTTCAACTCTTGTACCATGAGTGCTAATATCCTTCCTATGCATGTGTTTTTTTCATACTGCGTTTTTTGACATGATGATTATGTGATTTTCTAAATTGTATTTTGGTTATATGTTACACTTGGGATATGTGTTATGTGATTTGTTATCTGTTATAAGCTATGTTAATATGCGATACTGGTTGAGATTTTTGGACTGTATATGTATCTATTTTGGATTGATATGTAAGAAGTCATGTGATGTACTGAGACCGCGTTGCCCTGGTGGGCGTGATGCTCAGGTCGTGAAATGGAGGATGCCTCTCGATCGAGAACGTGGTTTATAACTGTGTTAAGTCTAATTGTGAGATGGAGGATTCCTCCGATCGAGGCAAGAGTCTTAGTGATCATTGTACTCCCACATATGTATGTTTTGATGATAGTACTGCTCACTATATATATGTATATGTATGGTTTTGGACTTGTGATGTGATACATATCCCAACATGCATAGTTTAAATATCATTTTTACTCAATGAGTTTCATGACTCACACATTATTATATTTTCAAATTGATTTGACCGTTCATATTCCATATAGTAATGTTCAGAGCAGCGCTTCATGAGTCGATCAATGTACAGGCATATTGTTTACCTGTTTTGTACTATAGTGCTCCATTTATCACTTAGATAGGATCTTGTCTTGTATCTTAAATAATATGATATGTATTTATATGTTTTGTTTAATTTTGAGTATGGTGGTTATTGTGAGGTTGATTAGGGTCGGGGATCTTCGTGTCAATCACGAGCTCGGGGTTTGGGCTATGACACGTAGTTTGCTTCCCTGCAACTACAGTACTATCGACCAGCAACATCGTCGGCCAACCCCCAAACCACCATTGTCAGCGCCATTTGGTGATGCCAACGAGCCATCTCTGTCACATGCAAGGACAAAGTAAGGTAATGCATGGACAATTGCTAGAGATTCTAGATTCTGGCCGGAAAACTAGATAAAATCCTAGAGATCACTAATCTGAGATGGAACAAGTTCGTAAAATTGATTATTTGACAGATCTAAATGTTTTAGAGTAGTTATCAAGCCTAAAGCAGGAACAAGCCACCTAGTAAGGTAATTCCTAGAAAGATTTTGCTTTTATCTCATTTTTAACTTGTTCAAAGTGTAGAACTTTAAGTCCCCTACTAAACCAAGTCTGTTGAGCACAATGGTAATAATGTTGTCATCATCATCGCAAATAATGTTGTAGAAGGACTAAGGGCAAGCTCTGGGATCTATTGACAACTCGTTCCATGAGTTGGTCACCTTCCCGAGTAGATCTTTCTGGATCCTTTTCTTGAACTTGAGAATAGATCAGAGTTCGTCTTGGGACGAAGATGCATAAATAAGGAAAGGAAGAGAGAGAAGAGGAATAGAGACAGAAAGCAGCTGAAAATGGGAGTGAGACTCATCTAGTGGTGCTCAACTGTAAGCACAAACCCTACAAACACCTTATTTGATCAAAAAATTGAATCTTGAAACCCTAGAAAAAAAAATCCTCAAAAATTCTACAAGACATGGTAAGGAGAGGAAAAAGTACATATATAGGTAGACATTTTGAAGGGAGAAAGAGAGCTTAGGGGAGGAAAGTAGGGGAGAAGTAGAGAGACACAGAGTACAGCAACAAAGGAATAAAAGAGAAAAATTACCACAACCCCAGTAGCAGCAGCCTTTCTCTAGCCCCAATGGGTTGTTGCTCTGTGTACACATAGTTGGAGGAGGAGAAAGGAAAAAAAAAAGAAAAAAAAAAGAAAAGAGAAAGAGTTAGGATATGTTTTAACCTTTTTCAAGTAAATGTTTTTTCATGTACAAATTACATAAGTCGTATTTTAAATAACTGTTACATTATTTTCAAAAAGTTTTAACATGTTTTGCAAATATATTTTACTTTTGATTATAATACTTCTACCCACTTTTACTTTAAGCTTCAAGTTTTGATTTTGCATAAGCATTTATAAACACCATTAAGTGCATGACTTTGCCATCAAAGTTAGTTTGTCTAAATCACCTTATGTAAGAAAAATTAGCAATTGTAGTGGCACAAGAAGAAGAAAAGGAAGAATATAGCAAAAAAAAAAAGAAAAAGATGAAGAAGATGCATCAAAAGAAGAAGAAAGCAGAAGCAATGGAAGAGGAAGAAGAAGATGCAAAAGAAAGCGGGAGAGAGAAGGTAGAAGGGAAAAAAAAAGGAGAAGGAGGAAGAATTTGGAAAAAAGTAGAAGAAAAAAAGAAAGGAAGGAAAAAAAAATGAAAAGGGAGAATAATTTGGAAGAAAGTGGAAGAAAAAAAGAAAAAGAAGAAAGAAAAAAAGAGTTGTGGGATTAAAAAAATAAAAAGTTTCAAAGGACAATTTAGTCATTTGATTAATATTGCATCATTCCACGTAGTATTTGGTGATTTAATTTGATTAATATTGGCATTCAAAGCAATTGAAATTGATGGGCCCATGCCTCAATTAATAATGGATTATCTATAATAATATTCTATTATGTTTGGCAGCTTCCTAGGCCACAGGTGGTTGGGGGGTCCTGTGGGTTGCTTTTCCTGTTCTTGTCACGGTGCCTTAAATATATAGATCACGCGTCAAGGAATGCTGGTGATGGAAGGGTCTGTTTTAGCCCAGCGAACCCCACAATTAATTTTAACTAATTCAGTCTGGTGTAAACTGCTTGCGTGGAAATAGAAAACAGTTTTATCTATAACCAATAGAAAACTGTTTTATTTGGAGATTAGGATAAATATACAGGATTAATACAGATATGAGATTGGCTCCTCCTCAACATCCAGTCAGCATATTTAACTATTGACAAATCTCCCAGTTCCCCGTCATCATTTTTTTTTTTTTTGGGTGGAGGGGGGATGAATTAGAAAAGAATGTGAATTTTCAAAATGTTTATTTAATTCTTTTTCTTTTTCTTTTTTTTTTTTTGTATCTTGGTTGATGTGTTAAGGCCACGTCAAAGGTCCACAAATTGGAGCGCCCGGCACTCACACAATGCGTACTAAAGTGATTAGAGGTGTCCAGGTGTAGAGTCTGTTCGGCCATTTCCCAGTAACTATATTTTGTGCAGCAGTTATCGGTGAAACCATCAATCAATTCTGTAAATATAATTGGCGGGGAAAGGAGGTGACCTATATTTTCTTGAGGGCGATTCAAAATAAAAAAAAAAAGGTCTCAATGTACAGCGATGATCCAAACGAACTAAATTAAACTAGACAATCGGGTGGGGCAAAATTTAAATTTAATTAACTAAATAAAAGCTAAACGTGTTTTTATAATTAATTTCAGAAGAATCATAAATCTCTTTTCAATATAAAATCAAATACAAATCAAAATTTCCTCCTACATGTCGACGACATTGCCGGTTGATCTTGGGGCGACTGAATGGCAAAAATCCATAATACTCACGAACAATTGGCACTGTCTCAGGGAGGAGAGGATCTCTTCATCAACTCTCTATTGGTCAGATTCCTTGGTTTTTTTTGTTGTGAATGGCTATTTACAGAAATTAGCAAATCTGTTTTCCGAGGAACTGCTGGATCGTTAGAGGGTTTGGAGAGCCCCAAAATTTTCCTTTATAAGCCTAGGTGGCCTAAAGGGTCTTAGAATCTTTGGAGGCTTGAGAAATCTCCAAAAATTCAGGTTTCCACGGTTGTATGGGTCTCCTCGGTTGAAATCCGTGCAAATAGCTGCTACGGCGTGCCACTCGTGCCCTAATTTGTTGGATGGCAAGAATTCATAATGCTCACGAATAGTAGGTAGCCTTGATGTCCCGGGGTGAATGAGCCTCTCCGTCAACTATTAACCTAGTTAAATTCAACGGTTTTCTTGCAGGAACAACTGAGAATTGGTTATAGGGTGTAGAAATTTGTTGGAAACAAATATGCCTTTCGAGGAATTGTTGGATGGTTTAGAGAGCCCCAAACTTTTCCTTTTATAACCCTAGGTGTCCTAGAGGCACAGGGCTGACTTTATCGTCGGACAGGTAAAGCAATTGCTTTAAACTTTCAAATTTTAAGCCTTTATAATATTTTAATATTTTAATAAAATTTTAATAATTATAATTTTTTTTTAAAAAAACTAATAACAATTAATATCATCCAAATTAATTATAGTTAACAACTACCTAATCACTTCCTCCGTAACTCCTCATTTTTCTCTCTTTTATGTCTCATAATTAAAATTTTTTATTCCTAAAATAATTATTTTTTAATTTTAACATTCTTTCATCTTACAACTCCTATTGTTTTCAGAATTATATCTTTCAACTCTCATGTAACATTTTTTTTGTCCTGTAAAATTTTTTTAAGGTTCATCTTCTATCTATTTCATTAAATACCTTTAATTTCTTTATAAAATAATTATTTTAGTTTTAATTTGATCACTTTCATAAGTTTTCATATTGAATAAAATTCCAACCCCCTGCATCTAACATTTTTCTCTTCTCACAAAGTAAAACATATGGATTTTTTGATTAAGGAATCAGATCATTCTAATATTGAAATATTCTTGTGCAACTATATTTATTGTAATTGACTTCCATAATTAGGTTATATTATTTTAACATTTAATTATTCTTTACATTATATTTTAGTTTGTTAAATTTATATTGCTTATAGGTATTTTTTCTTGCTTGTAATTTATTAGAATTTAGATATGTTAACTAAAAAATATGAATCTAGTGATTCAAAACTTCAAAGAAAGAAAATAAATGAAAATTTAATATAAACTCAAAAAAGAGCTCTTGATAAATTTGCAACTATATTGGAGAGTGTTCTTTAAATGAACCAATAAGTAATTTAGTTGAATTAGATAATAATGAAATATAGGAAGAAGAAGGTTAATGAAAATTTCGATCCTGATTGTCTAGAGAACCAACTTCTAAATGAAATAAATGATTGCAATCTTAAAAATATTTACAGTCCAAGTCAATGGAATAAAAATATCTCAAGACATTTTTCTAGCAAACATTATATTCAAAAAATGGCAAATGGGGAGAAGTATGAAAGAAGATGATTAGTCTATTCTAAGTATTTTACTTTTGTTGTAAGTTGTTTAATTCTAATTCTAATACTAGTAAACTAGTTAATGAAGGTAATAGAGATGGGAGAAATCTTAATCATAAACTTAAAAATCATGAAACAGAGCACCTTACTAATATGAGTTCATGGATTGATATAGAAGTGAGGCTGTTGAAAAATAAAACAATTGATAAAAATGTTCAAGAACAAATAAATAGAGATAAAAAAAACATTGGCAAAGATATTATTAAGAATTATTGCAGTAACAAAAAGCTCTAGGAAAAATTAATTTGGCATTTAGGGGGGAAAAATGAAAAGATCTACCTAGAAAGTAATGGAAATTTTTTAAGCCTAATTGAAATGATTGCAAAATTTGATCCGGTGATGGAAGAACACATTCGATGAATTAAACATGATGAAATTCATAATCATCACCTTGTACGTAATATATAAATTGAATTGATAAATTTGTTAGCAAATGAAATTAAAAATCAAATTATTAAAAAAGTTATAAAAGTTAAATATTTTCAATCATAATTGATTTTGCGTGTCAGAATAGGGATAGGGACTGGCGCAACTGGACTCCGTACACTGTACAGAAAAATGAAAGGTTTGGAGCGTTCCTTTTTCCCCTTTTTTTTTTTTTTTAATCTTTTACTCTTTTTTTTATGACCAATTTGCTCTAGTTAATCTTTACCAATGAGCTTTAAGTGGCTAGAAAAATGGTTAGAAATTGGCTGAAAGTCACTTAAGAGATTATATTGTAATTTAGATTGAACTTAAGGGACAGAAATATTATATTTTTAATTTAAAAAATTAATATCATTAAATTTAAATTCAGAGAACTAATAATAAATTTATCCTTAAAAATATTAATTTCAAATCCTAGAAGATAACGCCTTGCATAATCTATTTCCTATAAGATTCATTACTGAATAGAAATCCTACCATAACGAAACTTCCACTGGAATATAAAATTTGCAAGGAAATAAGAACTCCTAATTTCTTAATTTTGGGCTTCTAATGTAGTCCATGGTGCACTGCTACTAGAGCCTCTACACTTCTTACTTTTTGAAATTTTGTCACCACCAGGTGTTTTAGGACCATCCTGTTTTATGTACGATTAGTTATTATACTGACAATTATGAAAACTTTAATGGTACCAACATGGAATACTCCATTACAAGAGGAGGGGATTGCAATTAAGTCCATTTCATCTTTCAGAAAACGGAAGAAAATGGTAGAAAAAGGGGGGGAAAAGAAAAAGAACGGGAATGGGGTCAAGTTCTAATAATGATACTTAATTAGTGGCCCATCTTTGATTTGAGAGCATTATATGCGTAAGTAAAGATATTTCAAAACATGTTACAAGAACTAATTACTTTCTTCTGACATGTAGGCTAAACTCAGACTCACTGCCCACCGTAAGTGAGATGGGGTTATGGGAAAATACACAGGCATAAGTTTACAATTCAAGGGACCAATGGATTTTCAGATGAGTATTGTGAATCCATAATACACCCAGGTAACAGAATCATCTTTTTCCACTTTTGGTAGTGGAGGGAACAGAATCTTAACCACACATCCAATATAAAATTACCCACAAAATACAAACTTAAAGTCCGGATATCTATTTTAACACAAAAAAAAAACATAAAAAAGAAATACCCAATATATGAATAGATAGAAAGCAATACATCTGTGTACCAAGATTCCAGTTGAAATGGATGATGATCTGAAAGTTCACTGCTCTATAGACTGTCATGGTGTCTACCGTAAGTGCAATGAGCTCTGGCGAGAGGCACACCTCTCACTGTGTAGATGGCTTCATTCAACCTAGTGGCATGGTGAAACACCTGCTTAATCCTCTGAAAAAATTCACATAATCACAAACTTGTATTAGTTCAGATGCGCAACTTCTCTAAGTCTCAATTGCCCATTTTTCTTACAATTGATCCTGTTCTTGAAAGAGTCCACAACCAAATTTCAAGTTGCTGTGCATAACTATTCTGATCCACATAATTTATCTGTTAATAAAGAAACTGAAATAGGTATGTAAAATTATAGGGGAAATTGGAAAGAAATAAGAGAACCTTGTCATCGGAGTAGATCTGAAAATGAAGCTTGTGATTCTGTTGATGCAGGGGACTGTTCTTCTGCTGGCTTCCAAAGATGATTACGCAGACAGTGGCTGCAGCAGCCATACCGAAGGAGCAAATAGCACCAATTCCTGTCAAGCTTTTTTTCCATATATTGTTATTTTTGTCACCATCCTTTTTCTCTTCCCAAGCTACCTCTTGTTTGGCTTCTGATTCTTCTTTCTCAACTTTCATGTCGGCGAATTTTTTTCCCTTCATCAAGGTCTCAACTTCATATGGCTGGCTTCCATCTTCAAACTGGAAGGTTGATGAATCGATGTGAGACAGCAGTGTTTCCCCTCCAATGAACTTGAGGGAGTCCACTCTTTTCGTGTCGGCGAATTGAGGTTGTTCCTTCATTTGCTTGAAGGAAACTTGCGAAACTGTGACCTGATCATCATCAGTTTCCGCAGCTCCTCTGGTCTGGGGAGATTTGACTTTCTCAGTCATCATCTGTGGCACCACACATAGCTCAGTTGGGACCTTTATGCTTTCCTTCCCCAATTGAGGATCCAGTGATTTGGCTCCGATCTGTTTTGATTGAATTGGTACTGGAAGTTGATCATGCGTTGATCTTGGGTTATCCACTGGTGAATTCACGGTTTTTCGGGGAGTCGGAGACCGGCAGATGAAGTAGTCGGAGTGGAGGATGGGTTCGGGGTCAGCCCCATACTTTCTGGAGAAAATTTTCTCGCCACCGTCGTCATAGATTTGAAGAAATCCATGATCGGGGACGACAACCCACGCATCAGGATCCATGCTTTTACATGTAGCAGGTGGGTTTTATTTTGGGAGATGAGAGGAGTGATGAGAGCTAATTAATTGAGAATGTAGGGAAAGGTATATGGGTTACGATGTGAATATTTGAATGATTGGGTTTCAATTGAGGTGGCTTTCAAGGAGCGTCAAGCGTGGAAATTTGAACAAGGAGCAAGCCACCACCGCGGCTGTCGTCTCCGGAGAGCGAACGGTTGATTGATGCATTACATTTACAGGGCCGGCGATGTTGGGAGGATTTAACCGTCTGAATTTATCTAGTAATTTTACGTGGAAAACCTTATCCTTCAAGTAGCCGACAGATGGCGGTGTTCCAGCGGGACCCGCCGAAAGGCCGGAACCGCTTTGATAGGCTCCTAATTCTTTTTAGATAAAGGGATTACTTAAAATGGAGCATCTTTGAATTTTGATTGCTCTATTGTTGGTTTGGATAAATATGAAGGTCCTGGTCCTCGCACAGGCTTGGGAAGGATTTATTCGATTCTGAAATTAGTTTCTGTTTCTTTCTTTGAGAACAAGGTTTCGGGAAGGGAGAGAAGAGAGTTTATTTCTCTGATCTGTATACTAATGACTTAATGGTTACCATCTTTAATATTTATTAAATTAATATTAAAAAATTTATTATATTAATATTAGATATAATTTTGATACTAATGTACTAATTAATCAGATATTTAATTTAATAAAATAAGATCAAATATCAAATAAATTATTTTTAATAAAAATAGATTCTGGTAATTAATTAATTAAGGCAACTATTTAATTTAGGAAAAAGATGGAGAGTTGCTTCAGATGGTGGGCATGGAATGACAGTGACCGACGGAGGCCTTCTGAGGAGAAAAGTGAAAGTGAAAGTTCCAACCGTAATATTACTAATTGCCACGGCCTGGCATCTTTTGATATGCTTTTTATATCGTGGATTGGTTGGTTAGCCGGATGGATAAGATAACCCTTTCTTCCTAAACCCAGTACAATTATGGCTAGTTTAATGGTGGGAATCATATGGGCGCTGCCAAATTTAAGTTTATTGTGACACAGAGAAAGAAAATAGAAGGGAAAAGGTTAGAGAGGTGTTTGCTGTTAATTATAAGTTTGTCTTAAATTCATTATTTGGAAGTCTAGCTCTTCTCTTTTTCTTTCTTTTTTGTAATAATAATTAAAGGAAAAAATTTAAAATTTAATTAAAATGATATAACACAGGTAAAAAAGTCATAAATTTCGCCTCTTTTTAACTCTTTTCCTTTTCCAATTTTTACTTTTTATATAACCAAATCCTTTTCTAACTTAAACCTTTTATTTAACCAAAAAAACAATATTAAGAGAGAGGTAAACGGGGGATTGGTTGAACATGTCCGTGACTATAAGGCAAATGCTTACTTTTTAAATAGTATTCTCCATTGATTAGGTTGCTTCCACCGCTTTGATTAATTCTTTATAAAATGTTTGTTTGTTAGGTACTTTATTTAGTTCGCCGCGTTAGGCCATTGGTTGGGCTCTCCTTGTGTGCCCTTACACATGCTTCCCTTGCAAGTTATGTCAATCTCTCTCTTCTGTCTTTCTGTAACAAGTAATTTACGAATTAAGATGTGAAAATCAATCAAATTATTATATTTTTTAACTATAAAATATATAATACCCTATCTCCACGCACGCATGAATGCATACACAAAGTAGAAATAGAGAAAGAAAAAAACATAAATGATGAATTGATATTATGACTAAAGCACTAGAACAAGGAGAGAACGAAAACGATGCATTTGATGTGTGACGGTACAAAGTTGAAAAAAATCCTCAGTAATAATGCGCCTAATTGACAAGGACAACGCCAAACATGTCCCCACACTACACGCCTCCTTTGACGTCACGCCATCCCACACCGCCTCAGCCCGAAAAAATTAAAAAATAAAAACTTTAGGACGCCAAATCTTACGCACCAGCCGTCTCCTTGCTCGGATTGCTCCTGTACCCCTTAATGTTAATGCGAGTGATTGTTGGTTGCCTTCTTTATTTATTTAATCATTTAATTTTTATTTGGAGTAATCTTTTCTTAATTCAGCTGCAAGTCCATCTCATTACGAAATAGATTATCTTTACTTACCATCTAAATAAGGGAAGCTTAATTTTGTTTCTTTTTATTTGAGAAAATCCATGTATAATAATAAGAACTAAGCTACTATGATAATAACTTTAACATATATTAAATTAGTATCAAATTGTCATATTTAAATGTTATGCCTTTCATTTAATAATGCATTTTTGTGTGTCTATCATGTATACTTCTGTTCGCATTGATCCTTTGTAATTTGGTGCATTTTGCTAAGAAAGTTTAGTGACTTACTATCTCAAATGTTAATGAGCAGATATAATATAGGAATAGATCATGTATGTTTATGTAATAGCCTAATTTTGATTTTTGGAGTATTTAGCAAAAATTAAAAGTTTTGGGGGGCTATTTCAGAATTAGAGGATTAGAGGGATTTAAGTGAAAAAAAAAGGGGGGTAGTTTCTGGCCGAAAGCCGGCCGAACAACCTGGAAGGAGCTGGATTTTTTTTGCTCCAATAAGAGCTTAATAGCTCGAATCAGCTTTTGGATTGTGTATATAGGGGTAAACCGAGTCTGAGAGGAGAGGTAATTGAGAGATTTTGAGAAAAATCAAAGGGACAGTTGAGCTGGAAGCCGCGGCACCGACAAGCACAAATCCGAGAAATCTGAGCAATCAAGCTGAGTTTTCTCCGATTAGAGGTGGATGCTGAGTTTGTGAATCACCTTAGTCGAGTCTGAGAAGCTGGAAATTTACTGGGTGAGTAAGCTTATGCCTCTATTTGGGATCTGGTGATCTGGGTCTGTTACAGACCCGGATGGGTGTTTGGACGCCCCAAACGGGCGAAGAAGAAGGGACCCAGCTGAGCGGGTCCCGCGTGAGGGTCGGCCCGGGCTCCAGGCCCGGGCTCAGCCCGTCGAGGTTGTTGGCCCGTAGCCCTAAGCTGCGGGCCAGCCCAGGATCGGGAGGGGTTTACCCGGCCCCGTGCAAGGAGTCGGGTAGGGACGAAGGGACCCGGATGGGTCCGAGTCCTTGCGTCGGGCATGCCGACCTGTTGGACTAGGCTCGGCCTAGAAAAGATTGTAAGCCCGCGGGCTGAGCCGCGGGCCAGCCCAGGTAAGACTGGGCTGAGTTGACCCGCTGGGTCGACTCGGCCTAGTGAGTAAAGAGTGTGGGTCAACTCAACCGAGTTGACCCATGACACAAATTGGGGATAGGTTATCCCAGAAGGATAAGAAATCAGGGATAAGGCCAGATTGGGAATAGCAGGGGATAGCATAGTCCAAGATTGGGGGATTAGGGTTCAGGGAGTTGATTGAACCAGCTAGAAACGGTCCAAAGTTTGACCAGCCGGTTCAGTGGTCAAACGAACTCGAATTTGGGAAGTTGGACCGGTTTTGGATTCAGGGAGAAAATATCTATCAAACCAAGTGGGTTTGGAAAATTTTGGGTGCCCGATTCGAGGTGAACCGGCCGGTTTAGTGTAATTCCTCCGGGTGACCGGTTCACCGATTTTTGGGCCGGTTCTTGGGGAAGTTGGACCGGTTCTTGGTTCAATATAATAAACCCTAGTTAACCGTGAAATTTGGTAATGTTTGGAGGTCTGGTTCAAGGTGAACGGCCTCGGCTTGTGTGCCGATGTCTTGAATTAGGGTTTTTGGCCCGGTTCGGCCTAACCTTAAAGGTTTTTGGCCATGTTAATATGGTTCCTAAGGTTTTCGGGCCTTCTGAATCCATTTTTGAGGGTTTTGTGGCCAATCGAGTTGAGTTCGAGGTAGTTGTGAGATCGGGTTAGACCGGTTCGGGAGTTTCGGAGACCAGTTCATTGTGGGTTGGGGGTTGTGGAGACTGGTCCTTTATTGTTAAGGGTTGTTGAGCCGAAGTATGAGTATTAGTGAGTCGTGCAGGGTCCAGTGGTGGGTAGTGGTGCCTCGGGAAGCGTGTCAGGTGCGGGAATGGGATTTAAATCTTGTTTTGGGCTGTCGAGCCCGTCGGGTACTGATGATGGAATTGGTAATGGTTTTATGTGGCTTGATTTTAGATTTGCCTATGGAGGAGTATCTGGATCGTAGAGTTAATTGATGTGACCCGAGGTTTTTGGTTAGACTCGGCTTACGGTGAGTGATGATACCTTCTCTATACTTGTGTTTCATACTTGCTTCCTAGCATGGTGTCTGCATGGATTTGCGAGTCTGTATTTGATATATGAATCTAGGAATGCGTGTTATGCATTGTATGAGCTGTTAGTATGTACCACTGATTTGGGGAGATGTGAATTCTGGATGGGTATGTGTACTTGTTCTTAATTTGCGTGTGCAGATAGTGTTGTGTGATGTGATGTGGGATGCCAGGAACTCGACTAGAGTACGGATCCGTAGCATCCAGTGGTGAGTCGGCCTGGGTCGTGTGTGATTTGGCGATGCCAGGAACTCGGCTGGAGCACGGTGATCCGTAGCGTCCAGTGGTGAGTCGGCCTGGGTCGTGTGTGATTTGGCAATGCCAAGAATTCGACTGGAGTACGGTGATCCGTAGCGTCTAGTGGTGAGTAGACCTGGGTCTAATGTTGTGATGTGAATTGATGTGACGTGTTGTGATGTGATGTGATGCGTGGTTAGTGATGTCTTTCAGAATGTAGCTAATGTGTTATTAGTTGTTGTATATGTCAGTATGATTTGAACTGTGGTGTAGTGCATAGTCAAACATGCATAGAGTAGGTATCATCCGTACTTATTGAGTTTCGCGACTCACTTATTATAACTTTCCAAATATAGGTTGCAGCTCTCGGGTTACGTGTTAGGATTGAGACGGACGTCTGCCACTCCAGTTATTGTACGGGCGAGTTCTTTGTCATTCGTTTTGTACTCTAGTGCTCCCTTTATCCCTCAGGCAGGATCCTGGTTTGTAAATGAAATTTTGAAATGTAAATATATGTTTTGGTCAATTGTGGTGTTTGTTTGTGACGGTAAGGCTGACTAGGGTCGGGGACCCTGGTGCCGGTCAGGGTCTGGGTTGGGGCCTGACAGTTTATCTGCTTTCAGGGCAACGATTCGCTCGTCAATTTATGCGGAGATCTGTTAAAGCATCATCTAAAAAATGATTGCAAGAGGATCCTGAAAAAATATCAATTACAAAAAAAAAAACAAAGAAAAAACCTCATCTCGCAAACAGTTTAGAGCATGTATGCCTATTTAATTTCCCATCCTCCCCTTCCACTTGCTTTGCTTTAAGATGTTCTATATATTACATGATTGCTAAATAGCCCAGAAAACAGAACTCATAACTTAACATAACAGCTTCACCTTCACACCGGTGCTTAGAGCAAAAAAGGGAACTAAATCATCAAAAAGGAAGCTACTTCTACTTTAAACTTTGGTAGAGAATTACAACTTCCAGATGATCTCAATAACAAGGCAGATCTCCCGAGGACCCAAATAGCAGCCAGGAACGAAATTTAATCCAAACTCGAGCATTCCTTGCAACTTCATGGATTTTCCTTGTGTTGTGAAGTCTCACTTTTGCCCAAACAAAGGGAAAAACGTGCCTTCTAAAGAAGGCATGGTTCCATCAACGCTCATTTAGAGATTTACCCCTCCCTTGATTGCATGATAAACTTTGCACTGCTCCAGAAAGGATTATTGATTGGTCATGGTACACCCGTTCAATCCTGGATTCCATACAATAGGTTTAGATAAGCGATTAGGAGAAAAGTTCAAATTAGTTAGAAGTAACAAGACATCAAGACTGTGACTAACAATAATAAATATCCAGTTATATGTCGAGAAGAATCAACACAATTTTCTTAAAAGTTTACAAGTGATTGGATACTTCAGAACACCATGATACTGCTCTTGATGTTTGATTCATCGTGAATGCGTGGGCAAGCTATAGATCCTTTGTTTTGAAATTACAACAGAATATGATTTATAAGAAACAGACAATCAGGTAAGATAGCATTTAAAGAAAATTTAGCCGTGACCACAGCTTCTAAATGAGCAAATACATGTTGTTTTCAAGGACAGAAGAACATTTATCATCAAAACCAAAATAAACATCTCGTAAAATGCTCCTAAGTTGATGCAAGAAATTCTTCATCAAGCTCCCGTTCAAGGACAAAAATTCTACAGAACCATACATAGGAACAGTAAAATGAAACTTTTCTCCGTGTTGGACATAGTCTGCACCAGAATCGGATCACTCCCCATGTATCCATATCTGTTTAATTAAATTGATTAACTAATTTGAACGGGAGGTTACCAGAACCACCAAGGTATTTGAGGACCGATAAACTACAGAGAGAAAAGAGAGAGTATTCTGCCATCTTCCAAGGCTTTTAAGAGAAGGGGCACGTAAGCTGGGAATTAGAAAGCACTACTCTTGTGATTGGTTTACCAGCTGCAAGACTCTGAAGAACATATGAAGCGGTGCTTTTACGATCTGAAGATAAATTTGGTAAGTTGTTTCGTTGTGTGGATTTCAATTCCGTTATGCTGATTTACCCTCTGTAACATGACACAAGCAGGAAGATAACTATGCTCATTCTTCTCGCCCAAACAAAACAAATCAGAGAGAGTGATAGAGATCGAGAGAGATGGTGAGGAAAGCAATTCATGCCAAGGTAGGGAAGCATGCTTGACTACCAAATGTTCGATTTGAGGGAAAAACGAAATTAAGGATTCAAAAATCAAGTTAGCATCACGAAGAAACAGGACATCAAACGTATAAGCGTACTGAGGTGTACACATCCATTCTTCTAGAGACCAACAACTTCTATAGCTCTATCAAGAAAATAGCCATTTATGTAAATGCAACCAAAACACCTAAGCATGTCAACAAGAATCATCCAATAAAGATGTAAGAAAAAACTGTAACTAATTAAATGTTGGTGGAGTCGAGCAGATAAATAAATCAAAAAGAATAGTATCATACGAATCTAAACTTCTAGACAAATTATAAAACAAAAATAACAGAATTCAAAGAGTCAGTTGAACAGGGCAATTGTGAAAAAGTTACTATCAGTGATGATGGTAGAATGTCATACAGAGCAATATAATGAGGGTTATCAAACTTACAAAATCATGATATTTTACAGATTTTTTGAATTCTTTTTTTATTTTTTTTTTATTTTTTGGTTATCAGGTTCTTGAAAGAGGATTGTAACTTGAGAATGCTATATGTATATGTGTGTGTATCAGTATTCCAAAATGGTTTTATTGGGATGAAATATCTCTCAGTCAAGGCCAACAATAATTAAATTAGTAGAAGTTCTAGAAGATAGAAAAAGATTTGTTTGCAAAGAAGACTTGAGAAAATTTTTACAACAAATATAATTGGAAAGTTAAATTAGAATAATGTAAGGTCACTGAGTTATTGCTACAACTGCTGCTTGTTCCTGCTATCTACAGCTTCGTCTTCTGCTTTTTTATTTGTCTGCTTCAGCTTCCGCTCCTTGCTGGTTTAAAACCAATCGCCAGCTAAAACACACGCCGGGCACTCCTGTACTCGGCCGGAGACGAAGAAAGAGCCGATTAATGAAGAAGACCAAGCGGGCAACTGCTGCTGTTCTCTCTATGCAGACTCTCTCCACCAATTTATCTTTTCCGTGTGAGCTTCTCTCTCTATCGTTGCCGGCTGGAAGCTTTCTCTTTTCTGCTTATCTGTTGAGGCCGACTGCAGCGGCCGGACCTTCTTTCTGTCTGCAACTCTTTCTGTCGATTGAAGATGGACCCTCCCATGCTTATGAATCGAAGGTTTAAAAAAAGAAAGGAGGTCAGTGCCGCGAACTAGAACAAGGTTGGAGTCCCTATCCGACGAGGACTGTGAAGAGACACGGCGTAACAGGGTTTTGGGGAAGAAGAGGGATGAATAGTGCATATCTCTTGCACTTAGGTCCTTCAACTCTTCTTAATTTATTTACTTTGGTCCCTGAATATTTTTAACTGCATATCAACCTCTAAAAAAATATAATTTTATTTAATTGAAGGCCTGCTTAAAACCCTAAGGCTTTGAATATGGTCAATTGATTCCCTTCATCTACTAATTCATTCAATTGAGCCCATGGATTTTTCATTTAAGCCCTCTTGTTGGTTGGGCTTGGGAGGGAAATCCCAACAAAAGGAAATAGAGGAAAGAAAGCAAGGAGGTAAAACAAAAGGTAAATGAAGCAAAGCAGAGAATTAATGCCATAGAGGAAGAAGAAGAAGAAGAAGAAGAAGAAGAAGAAGAAGATAATTGACATCTGATTAACCCCTCCAAAGTTGATTTAATACTACGTACATCCGTTTTGTGGGTTATTACTCCTTTCAACTCACAAACATTATTGACACTGTATAACAGATTGTATTGACAAAATCACCCATCCAAGCAAACAACGAGGCCATAACTTCCACTAGCTAATTACTTGCTATTTTGATCACGCCCACGGAATAGTTTTCCAATAATATGCTTGACTGATGACCAGGACCCATTTCTTTCTCCTTACACTTTAATTATAGATGTACTATATTAGCGTCAAAATCTGCATAGGCATATCACATATGACTAAGTTTTTTGTTTACAGTAGGTGAGTTGTGTAAGGTAGGGAGAAGATTATTATATTATCAATTGTCCCACTGGAAAGAAAAATTTCTGTTCACAGAAATGGTACCATGAAGATTAAGAAAAAATATTTAGATGTCCCACTGGAAAGAAAAATTTCTGTTCATAGAAATGGTACCATGAAGATTAAGAAAAAATATTTAGATGATGATAACAAACGCATGTTAAATTATCATTCATTTTACTGTTACATGTATATAATCTAGAAATGATTTTGGAAATTAAGAAAAAAAGGTGCAAACATGATCTAAACTTCTAGATTTGGATAAACATGATCCAAATCTGAAATGGTTAATATTAGTCCACAGTTTTTGCCATGAATAGACAATCTCACAGAGGAAGGACAAAAGAGGAGGTAATATCTTTCATTTATTTATTTGTTTATTTATTTTAATTATATTAAAGGTTTAAGTCTAATATAGAGAAAGAGACGTTTAAATGAATTTTACAAGCATCATTTCCTTTTTGTCTAAGTGTTAGCTTATTTGGGTTTAAGCTGGCCAATTTAAATAGGCCATGGACCAGGCCAAAAGAGTTGGGTTGAGTTTAGAGTTGAAATTGGATCTGGGATAGCATTGGGCTTGAAACTAGACTTGGGTTGATAGGCCTAAGAAGATTGCATTTGGACTAGGTCTTAGAGGCTGTCAAAAATGGGGCAAGGAAGCGGATTCGTCCAGGCTTGTTGGACTTAGAAGAGTTGAACTTGGTTAAGAGATAAAGTTGGACCCAAGGGGGTTCAAGCCAAGAATACTAGACTAGAGAAGGCTGCCCAAGCTAGCCCAATAATAGTAGACCCAAGCCCTAGCACGCAGGCTTGGGTTGCCCTAGTAGACTGACCTAGATGGATTGGGTTTTCAAAGGAAAGAAGCAAGTTCAAGCGTCCAAATGGAAACTAGGTCGAAGACTTGACCTAAGTTCCTATGAACTGCACAAAGAAGCTTCGGTTGGCCATGGAAGAAGATGAAGATCGATCTAAGAGCAAGTAAGCTTCTAGAGTAGCAAAGGTTGCGATTATGACGGATGAAACTCAAGCTGAAGATCTAAGAGCAAAGATCTGGGAAGATAAGCCCAAGCATGAAAAGATCGCGAGAGGGATGCTTGGGAGGTTCAAATTAGATTTGGAGGAGATCTCGGTATATATTAGATCATAGGGAAATGGAGATTCAGTTGAGGGATGCCGATTGTAAAGGAGATAGGGATAAATCTCTGAGTAGATTAGGATGGCTTTGGCTCATGCAAGAGCCTATAGAAGGACATTCCTCCATTCTAAGAGGGGGGCCTTCGATCAGAAAGGAATCAAGTCCAAAGAGAGATTTGATCTCTTTCAATTTGATCTAGAGAAAGAGATCGAATGACAGAGAGAGAGAAAGAGAGTGCTTAATTCCTTTGTAATTGGATGTGATTAACAAAGGTTGGGAGAACTTTCCATAAATTGGTTCTGTGTGCGTGGGTTCTGATTTTTCTGGATTTTAGAGTTCTGATCTTCTCATTTCTTCCCAATTTGGAGTTTGGGTGTGCAAGTGTGTGTATTTGGAGGTTTCTGGGCACATTGAGTGTTCTAATTAGATTAGGGGATTGGAGGGAAGCTAAGCTAGGTTGGATAATCAGATTATAGAGGCCTGAACCGGAGAGTAAGGTTAAAGATGACGCATGTGAAGTTCACACGATAGACAGAGCAAGCGTGTGGAAAATTCAGTGCATGTGACACATGGCAGGCAAGCCAAACACGTGGGAGTGAGGTTTAGGTGCATGCAAGTGAGTGTGCGTGTGGGGAAGTGCTAACCGCATGGGCCAAACTTCCCGAAGCGTGTGGGAGCATGTGTAACAGCTTAAAAAAGTCTGAAACGTGACGTTTTAGTGAGGAGCTAAAAAACAGAGAAGGTTTATTATTTTTGAGTGAGAAATAAGCCAGTCTCTAAATTAATAAAGGTAATAAATTTTTAACCTTATGTTAAACTCACTGACACTAATCTCTAATGGGTCGGATTCGAACCGGATTATGATAGATCTGGATCCGAATCTGATAATAATATATCATATCCAAATCCGACTCGAGATCTTATAAGATCTATGATTAGTATTACCATGTCTGAATCCAAAAATAATTCGATATCCAAAAAAATAATCCGAATTTGAATAAGGAAAATTTTGATGCAAAAATTATATTAAATATTATTCCATTTATCCACACAAAAGTTAATAACAAAAAAGGAAAATATATGAAAAATGAAGCATGTAATTAGTATATTTTGTAAATATTAATACTAGAAAATTTTAATAATTAAACGCAATAATGAATTACTCAATCACAATTAAAAATAAAATATTAAAATTAATTATATTATATAAATTATTTATTTATATTTAAACTATTTTGCCTAATAAAGATTGTTTAATTCTATAAACTAAATTGTGGTACACTTTATTTACTTTTTCTAAAATTTATTCACATATAAACAAAATAATGGTTATTTGTGTGTGTATTATATATATATATATAATATAATACTATGTATGATATTATATATGTATAATCGAATTCGAATTTTTAACAAATCAAATCAGATAAGATCCATATTCGTTTTATTTATTTCAAATTATAAATTTTTTAAATTAAATTATATTAATCAACCCTTTTATTAATTATAAATTTTAAATAATTAGATCAAATTTATATTAAAATTAAATTGAAATCCACTCTGCTGCCAATTATACTCCAATCATAAGGAAAGGAGACGGGGCTGGCCGACCAAAACCAAAACCCATATGCACGTAGACTGGGCTCTCTTAGAAGGCCACAATCCTGGCCCATGAGGTTCGATGCGACTTTTCACCGCCCATCCTCTACCCATGTCAATGTACGGAAGGATTGTATCGATTCCGTCGAGGGATTGGGGAGCACTCTATTTAACGTACAAATTGACACGTAGAAATACACCGCCAAACTAATGCATTTCCCTTGTACAACTCCCAACTCCTTTTCAGCCCTTACAACTTCCGTAACTTAGATTTTGTGCCGCTGGCGTGCTGTTTCATTTATATATACAACTATATTATCTTTTTTTATTTTTTTAAATTTCTGTTACAATATCACTATCTTCCGGATATGCTAAGAAATTATTTAACAAAGACAAGCTAAAAAAGAAACTGTCTTCGCAAAATTTGATACTTGGAAGCTAAAAAAGATATTATATATGCAGAAATTAATGCTTTATTTCTTAGAAATCATTCAACACCTCTTCGGAAACCTAATTGTGTCATTGTATATATAATTGTGGGTATTTTGAGGAATTATTAGCAGTTTTATTATACATGAAAAAAAAATTTCCAGCTACTTTCTCAATGCATAAAAAAAAAATTGAAAATAGAACAAATCTATTAAATAATAAACCTGGATGAAATACCAGGGAAGGAATAGAGTTCTGGTGATTGGTCCCTCTCTGTACATAAACCTGGATGCATGCATGGATGATTGGTCTCCCTCGTTATGTCTCTATACATATGTATCCATAGAGCCTCCACTCTGGGGCAGTGCAGGTAACAGGAGCTTGTTGGAAGATTAGAGATGGGGAGGTCAGATAGGTTGCAAGAAATCCCATGGTGGAACCGGTCAATGGAAATTGGGAGATTCGGCCCACGTTTTTCCAAGAGATTTCCTCCGGTCTTTAGTCTATAGTCTCTGTTATATTTAGATTAAAGCAGCGGGATTCTGTTATTCAAAAGAAACTGCGAAAGACCATTCATGGGTAGGCAGGCACGCACGCGCAAGATGATAAAGCCGCCCATGCAATCACATATATTATTATAGCTAACTTTGTTCTAAACATCCTGGTGCCAGCTGTTGGGACATTATTGGTCCAAGTATATATATATATATATATATATGTATATATGTATATGCATATGGATATAATTTTTTTTTCCTTTCTGAGGGGTGGTGCGGGGTCAAATTAATATTCCATTTTCTTTGATTTCGGCCTTCATATCATCTGACTATATATAAGGTAATCCACCATGAACCCTATCCGCTTCATTTACACCTATCCATATCCATTGCTCGCTTAAAGAAATAAAGCTTTAACGTCAGCATCACCATCTTCAAACTTAGTCAAAGAGAGAATTGATATCGACAGAAAGATGAGGAAGAGTACATCAACGAAGGACAAGGCGACGGCGGGGGTGAAGAAGGGGCCATGGACTCCAGAGGAAGACGAGATTCTGGCAAACTACGTGAGGAGAGAAGGGGAAGGGCGTTGGAGGACACTACCAAAGCGTGCGGGTCTCCTCCGCTGCGGCAAGAGCTGTCGGCTCCGGTGGATGAATTATCTCCGCCCCTCCGTCAAGCGTGGCCGTATTGCTCCTGACGAGGAAGATCTCATCCTCCGCCTCCATCGCTTGCTTGGCAACAGGTATACATACTTCAATTAAGAATTTTAATTATGTACGTGTATGTGTATGTATATGAGCTTATTGTGTTTGATGATGGAGGGAGCATGCTCTTAACTAATTTTATTCTCATGATCAGGTGGTCTCTGATTGCTGGAAGACTGCCGGGACGCACAGACAATGAAATAAAGAACTATTGGAATACCCATCTCAGCAAGAAGCTCATCAACCAAGGGATAGACCCCAGAACTCACAAGCCTCTTCTCACCCACCCCAACCCTAACCCTAACCCTAATCCTGATCTCTCCACTTCTTCCACGGCTATTTTGTCCACAGATCCAAATCCCAATCCATTCCCCAACCTTAATCCTAACCTGAGCTTCTCAGCTGGGTTAGAGTCACTAGAATCGGAACGAGCTTTAGTAGCAAACCATGTCTCCAACCCTAGCCCCGATCCCAGAACACTTGTTGTCGAGAACAAAGAGGGTAACTCGTCCGATCATTATCCACAAGAATATCGAGTTGCTAATAATTGTAATCAAACCAGCTGGAACCACAGTGATGGAACGTTGATGGGGTTGCAGAGCACCCATGGAAACTACGGCAATCAAGACAACTGTATTGGGTACTTCAACGATGATATCTTCTCAACATTCCTTACTTCCTTAATTAACGAAGAAGATGTTTTCAAAAATCAGCAGCCAGAACATACCAACATGATGACGGTGCCGTCATCATCCACCCAGCCTGTTATGCCTTCCATGCATATGCAAGTCTCCAATCATGGCATGGCCGCGTGGGAAGCTTCACTGCAGCAGGCATCAAATATGCAGCCTACCTTCAGCTACGAATGGAATGGTTTTAATAACCAGTTTGCTTAATCAAGAAAATAGATCATAACTAATGAGCAAAGAAATTAAGTAGGCGGTTGTTTTTTATATTGTGTATGTCTATGATTGAAGAATCTGGTTATTGTTGTTTTATTGATGTATGCAATTGTGGAAAAAAAAATAGTTTACGCACAGTTATTTGCAAATTGAAAATGCTTTGTAATATCAGCAAGTGATAATGAGGACCAATACCACTTAAATTGACACCTATAGACTCATTCTCTTCGGTTGTGTATTATGTTTTAATAATCATGTCTATGTAAATGTTTCATAAAGCAACATATAACTGGTAAGTGAATTTCAGTAATATTAATTGGTCTTTAGTATCTTCAATGCAGAGCTTCATCATAGGCCCCAGCTAGCACTCTCAGATGAACTTGCACCTACTCCGACCAAGGCCAAAGTAGGCGATGAACAGGAAGGTGTAAGCGAAGAAACCCGATTGGCATGATCATCTCATAGCTAGCCAAAAGTAAATATTAATTTTGTCCATGACATTATGCTATACATTATCAGTTTGTGAAACACAGACTATGGTTTTATTGCGTTTGCATGCCTTGAAATAACTTAAATGTTTTCGACCCGAAAAAGGAAAGAAAGAAAAAGAATATCATGCATGTTTCCAGTTGGTGAATACAAAAAAGTTTTAGCTCCTGTCACTTAGTTTATAGTCCACTAATTGTATGTTCAGTTTAATCAATATGCATATAAAATGGCTGGAGGTAGAATCTTCCTAAGTAAGCGGCTACCTAGTGTGTGTGTGTGTTGCCCAGAAAACTTAAAAGGTTATACATTTTATGCCATGTATTTATCCTTTTATGTGTGTATACTTGCTCATACATTGCCTCGATTACTTGTGTTATAGTGATTTTATTGTATCCTGATTAATTAGGAAGTATGAACACACAATTGGTTTGACATGTTCATGCCTGATGTTTGTTTATATCCAATACTTCATAAACATACTAAGGCAGGTATCTAATACACCATGTGTATGTTCTTCTTATTCTATTCTTATTAAATATTGGACACATGTTCAAATATCTGAAGAATATTTATTTAACGCATAGACACGCAGTCACAATATCTAATAAGATTTATTCACTATTTATTACCTTTTACAAAAACAACATTTAAAAAAAACAAAATGATACCAATGCATTGATTAAAGCCTAGAAGGCCTAAGAATAAAGAATAACTCATATGTAAGCTGAACAAACCAAAATGAGAGCCATCACCCTTGCGCAAAACCACCCAGCTAGAAAACAAAAATGCACCAAAAAAAGAACCCCTGACAACTAAGCTAGAAAACCAAAGAGCTTTAGCTTAGCTTATTGCTTCTCTACAAACCCAGAGGCAAGCTAATGTAATCCTAAAGCATATATCATACATACTTTGGTTATTAAATGAATGAAGTCGTTGTTATTATAGAGTGATACGAATTTTTGGTTCATGTTGAAGGGTATTATCTAAGCATAAATGAATTACTTTTAAGTATTAATTACATATGATCTTTTTTTATCATTTTGACGAATGATTTATCACAAACATAATGAATATAATATTAGAATATATATCTTTTGGATATATCCTTGATGCTTCCAGATTCCAAGTTTTTCAAATTGTCACGACAGCGTGTTTATGTATGTGAGAGGTGTGTGTGTGTGTTACGTTGAATGTTTTAGTTTATATGTTCCTATTTTCTTAGACCAACTGCGATTACTCATCAAACATTAAGCACATCCTTGCCAAAAGAGATTGAAATGAACTAACTAAACGTGACCTCTTGTGTAATTTGATTAGCTAACACTTCTCAATCTCTCAACCATGAAATACCCATTTTGTACGTACTTTAGAGTTAACATTAATTGTACGAAGTCTCGATCTTTTGTGTTTTCCCTCCAAGATATTATTTTACTTGACAGAATTTTCATTAAGCTGGTTTCACCTACTCCTAAGTGCTCTTTTCGCCGTTGCACGCAAAATACAGAAGTTTGTCTGTTGACATAGGCGGTTATATTTTTACCTTATTTAACAACTTTCACAATAAAAGATTTCGATAGCAAACTTGAAAATTTGAAATGGATGCTCAGATTTCGATATTTCATGGAAGACATGACTGGAAAATTATCAATGAAGAAATAGTTTAAAGATATAGATAACTATATCGAGGTTTCTAAAATGAGCCATGTGAGGATATCTTAGTGTTTTGGAACATTTAAAACCTACTTTAAAATGTTGAGGTACTCTATTACTTATTTTCTTCTTTATCTGTTTAGTAAAAAAATGGCACCAATTAATCAAGTGGAAGCCAATAAGTACATTTTAATAAATATTTGTAAGAAAGGTTGTGGTTCTGGTTCTGGTTCTGGATTTGGATCAGAATCAGGATCTAAGTTTATAGTTTCTGGATTGGATAAAGCAGGTGGAGGGATTGGGTTTAGATAGGGTGTTTTGAGTCAGATTTTTAATGGCTTTGGGAGGATTATATAGTTGTACCAAATAGGAGAGAGAAAGGTTGATGGCTATGATCTGGGTTGAAGACGAAATTGAAGGAGACAGACACCAGGGGAAAATTAAGGATACTAACGACGACGAAAGGGACCAACATCAACACAGGCACATATGTTGGCAAAGGTTGTCTGGATTCTGGAAACCTTGCAACAGTGGTGGAGGCCCTTGATGATTTCGTGTTTTACAGGCGTGGTTGGCGACAATGTTTGACAAGATTCACACTCGACTGAAGGACTCTAGGTTCCAACAAATTTTAAGGGCTTAGAAGGTTGGTTTGTCGACGGAGGTTGTTGAAAGGTTAGTCGTCAACAGTGAGTAACTTTTTCCATTTTTATATGTTTTCCAAATCAACGCCATAATACTTTAACAATCGTCCTTGGTTAAGGCCATAACATTCCTAGATTCATTTAATGAGTAGGAGGGTGCATGGTTTTTTGGGATACTTACGTAGTGCATGTTTTCTTTTGGATACTTAGAGGGTACCTAGTTTTTCTTAGAAGCCATAGGGTCATCTTTCAGATTCTCAGTTTCTTCGGGAGGGTCGTTGTGGCAGCCACCAGCACGTTCTCGTGCCTGGGCCTGGCGGTGGTTTATCTCCAAGCAGGCAAAGGGCTTGTTTGGCCGCTGTTTGGTCAGGGTCGCCAACTTGTCTTCATCGTCAGCTCGAACCTGTCCTTGGGGTCGCTGGCTTGTAGACAGATCCGCTTGGGGCCGTTAGCTTGTCTTCATCGTTGGCTTGAACTCATCCTTGGGGTCGCTAGCTTGTCCATAGATCTAGTTGGGGTCACCGAAATCTTGTTTTTTGACTGACAAGTGGCCTGCTTTGCTACTCTGAGGATATTTTAATAACTTAAATTTTAATCTGAATTTTTTTAACATGAAAGTTAAAATTATTAAATGAGGGATAAAAATAAAAATATTATGCGAATAAAACAATTTTACGTAAAATTTATCTTATTCCATTACATGATATCCTATGTACGAGCCCAAGTGAGCCTAAGTGTACAAGTGCATACTTATACAGTGAATCTTAAAATATTTAAGAATTTGTTTAAGTAAAAAAAAAAAAAGAAAAAGTATAAAATATAAAGAAATTCAAAATGAGAAAAGTCGGTTGACAGAACCGATGATATCTAGAGGCTTAGGTTGACTCGTGTCCCATGAAAATGAGAAAAATAAAATAAAAAACTTAATCAGTAAAAAAGTTTGAAGATTAAAAAAAAAAA
>CAJVSB020000391.1:0-53953 GCA_911865555.2 Thlaspi arvense | reverse complement strand
GGCAGTCTTGGATCAAAGAATGAAGCAATTGAACCGAGGAAAGGCCTCACCAATTTTCTTTAGCGGATAGATGAAAAGTTTTAACTAATTCTATGTAATGGGAATGTAGAGAGAGCAAAGACGGAAACAGGGAAAAATGCACGGAGTATAAAGCAATTCTAGTCCATTGCTCCTTGTTCTGAATCAGAAGTATCACAGTGCAGCAAAAGCCACCATCATCATTGAAACTGATAGAATCAGAAGTGTTATCCTGAGCATGAGCTTTTGTGGGAGAGGACTGCTTGAAGTCCTCCATTCGAAAAGATGAAGAATGGAGAAATGTGATGACTGAGGTTAAGGCAAAAGTGAGGGAGAGCACATTGATAATGGTGAAATTATAAAAATGACTGGTTAAGGAGGAGAAGGTAGCCCGTGTTCTGGTTCGGCCACCTGCACCGTGTTGGCAGCTGCAAAGGCAAACAGTGGCAATTAAGACTGCCACGATGGAGCAATTCTCTGCGGTCCTTTTGAGCCAGTCTTTGGCATCCTCGCGAGTTGTGCGTTGTTTTTTTCAAAGAGTTTTTCTGCTGTCTGGCCTTCGTGTTGAAGTGCTTGGTGAAATGGGCAGTAGATATTTTCTTCAACGTTGCAGGAAGAAAATGTGCTTTTTAAGTACATTTCCTTGGCCTGTGTAGTTTATTGGCCCATTTAAAATGCATACTTACAAGCTTCACTAAATCAAATAAATTGTTTCGGTTCATTTAGAATGTTCCTGCGTGATTAGAATGCTTATGACTTTTTGGCTTGCACCTACTTAAGGCTGTCAATGAGTTGGATTTTAATCTGAATCCGATCCGAATTTTAGGCCGTTTAACCGATTAAAATGTCCGATGGATTAAATCCGATTATAAATATCCGTAATCCGAAATAAGTGGATCGGATATGGAATTAAGTAATCTGATCCGTTAAAAATCCGAATCCAATATTTTAATAATAATTTTTATTTAATTAATAATTATATATATTAATAAATACTTTTATATATAATATAATATATATGATATTATAATTAATAATGCACTAATTTGTATTTGTGAGATATTTTATTTAATAGAATAATGTATATTTTTTCTAAACTATTTTATAATATTCTTTACTTTTCTTAATTTTAGTTTTTTTAGTAGGTATTATTTTTAATAATTAATTACTTTTGAAATTTTATGAAACACTTGAATAATTGATTATAAAATTTTCTAAATTCTAACTATAATACAAATAAACTTGATAATTTTATAAAGTATTGGAATCCTATCATCACTTTTGTAATATATTATATAACAAAATTTCTTCTTTATCATTCATAAATAACAATTTATTTTAAATTTTATTTATATTTTAATAAAAGAAAAATTAAAACATAAATCTTACATGAATTTTTATCATTTATATAATAATTTATTTGTTTTTACATATCTTTTACTTATTGATTATTTGATTTTAATTATTATTAACAGTTATTCGGATCGGATTTTTTTTTTTTCGGATTTTGGATTTTTATCGGATTCGAATTCGGTAATAACAAGTAGAAATTCTATAGGATTTTGGGTCGGATTCAGATATATACATTGATAATCGGATTTCGGATTAGGATCAGCCTGATTTGATCGAATCGACCCGTTTACAGCCCTACACCTACTTATTGGGAGTAAAAACCAATGTTTCCAAGGTGCTATAAGTAAAACCAATTTAAAGCAATTTTAAGTTGCTCCAAGCTGACCATAATTCTAACATCAAGGGATCAATGCTAATTATCCTCTGCCCAATAGTTTCAAGTCTTACAATTTTAGGCTTACTATATATGCAAGAAATATGCCAATTCTCAATCAAAGGCAAATCAAGACTGCGATTTCAACTCAAATAGAGCAAATCCAAGAAGTACAAGACAAAGGAAGGTGCATATGAGCATCAAGCAAATTAAACAACTTAAGGGTTCCAAGCTGTTGGACAATGATTCTAACATCGAGGAAAGTTGAAATTAGACCTGCCCACGTCGCACAGTTGGAACTTCAACAATTTCAAGACTTATTTGCAAAGAAAGAAGAAAATTCTTAAAAGAGACGCGAATGAAGACCGCAAATTAAATAAAGAGACTGGAAATTCACCTCAAACAAGAGCAAATCCTCACGCAAAAGCGACGCAGGACTACTAAAGTCTGTCTGGTGGGGATCCAGCCCCTTTGTTAATAAAATATTGGGGCACCGAAAGCATTTGCTTTCGGTGCAAATGGCTTCATTTGTTCATTAAATAAGAAGCCATTTAATATTTGAAGTTTGGCACCGAAAGCTACATTGGTGCAATTTAATATTAAAAGAGAATATGGAAACGCAGCAAATGAAGGACCCTCCTCTTCTATAAATAGAGGAGGGCTTGGTACTCCATCGACACACCAACAGAGAGGAAGAGAAGTGAATAGAGAAAGAGAGAGGAGAGTGTCTTTCAAAGGGTTGCAAGGAGTGTTTTTCTATAGTGAGGGTGATACAAAAGTGAGAATTTTTTTGTGGAGTGTGAAACTCGAGTTAGTAAAATTACTCGAGGTTCTTGTATTAAAAATCTTTCTTATAGTGGTGATAATTTTTTTCCCTCTTACTCTGTGAGTTTTCTCGTTTTGGGTTTTTCACGTAAATCTTGATGTCTTTATTTTTTCTTTCCTAAATTTACTGTGAGTATATTTTATTCTGTGGAAATTCTGGCTCCAACCAATGGCAGAAAAACACCTGGATCCTAACATTGTCAGCATTATCATCGGCCTTGACCCCAACATGTGGAGCACTGAATTCCCATTATTGTTGATCTTCCTAGTAAGTCTTTCCAGCTTCTGCACAAAATCAAAATTTGAATTTGGCGGTACTTGATGGCCACTTGCAATATATTCCTCCCTTCATCATTCTATATGCTCGACAGCCTGAGGGTACATGTTTGAGTATTTCCACGACAATTCAAGAATGCCCGTCTTGGTGGCCAAATATAGTGGTGTTTCAGCCACCTCTAACTTCTTAGTGTCTGGACCCGTGGGGTTTTTTGTTCTTCTCAATTATTTCTTCTTTCAGAGAAGTTGAGGAGGTCTCTACTCCATATTTGTGGTCTTGGGCTTGCTCCTGTCCATGGCGGACTCAGTGGCTTTCAAGAGATGTCTCGTTTAATCAAGAACTGGGCAAGTCTGACTGCTGATTCGTACTGATACTTCTTTCCCGAATTGCTTCCCATAAAGTAACTCTGCAAAATGTCTCAACTACTCAAGATGCAAAACAAGAAAGGGTCAGAATTAGGTTGGGTATTCATGGAAAAAATAAAGTAGTCTATAATTGAAAGAAAGTAGGCGTATGGCTGTTGGCCTTACTTTTGCTTGGCTTTGAAACAAAAAGCCAAAAAGGCCTAAATCCAGTTGTGCGCTTTTTGGGCTAGATAGAAATTGTGACCTTTCCCGGATTAAATATTTTACCTTCTTCCATCAGCGGTTCATCTTCAGTTGAGACACCTGAAAAGGCTCAAATATGTGAGTAAATTACCCTTAAAATTAGTGAAAAGCATGTTTAGATTCTCAAATAAAGCTTACAGAACAAAGTGAATTATTTTATGAGAAGGAGCTAAATTCAGGGGAATCATACAAGAGTGATAAGCTTCTTCAGGCACTCCTTCTTGCCTCAAAGTTGAATGCTGAGGGATTGCAAGAAAGAAGTTGAAGAGCTGTCATCGCATCTCCATCCTTCTCGTTCACCAAGTACTCGTGCTCACTCTCGCAATATGAAAGGCCAAATCTGGCTCGTGTTCGGAGGACTTAGCAAAGACGAACACTTCGGTACCTTCTAAAAAAAGAGGGTACTAGAACAATCTATATTATTTTGGATTTTGGCCGTCTTGAAAAGCATGCCAAGTATTTTTTTTTTTTTTAGAAAAAAATTTGCCTGTTTCGGAGGGAACTTGCAGGGGGTTCAGTACCTTCTTTTGGGGGGGGTACCGGAGTCTTGGTCCTTAGCAAAACATGTCTATCTGAATTTGTGTTTTGTTTTATTTTCTGTTACTATTTTCTATGTTCTTGGAAAGAGAAAAAACTAAAAATCTAGAAAATTCAATTTCAGTTTTGGACAAGAATAGTTTTTTAGAATTTTGAAAACAACATTTTACACTTCTGCAAAAGGGAATTTCAAAGGAATTCTCCCAAAAACAAATTTTGATAACAACCTGCCACATTGGTTTTTGTCTCAGAAAATAGAAACAGTTTTCAAGAATTCCAAATAGGAAAATCATGCATATGTATACTCAGAGGTACTCACCGAAATGCTCAGTGAGAAAAGAAATGTGAAGAATGTTGGTCTCATCATTCCTTTGGTAGAATTTCCCGCGCCCTTCTTTCAACATTGCTTCTTCCCCTTCACTAGCAAGGCACTCGTTTACTTTCTCATCAAGAGACCTGAACATTTGCATCTTCCCATATCGGGCTGCACGAAAAAGAGCGGTCTCTCCCTGAAGTCAGGGGTTTCAAGTTAATATAAATATATAAACGAATACGATTGACCATGACATAGCTGATTTTAATATTAATGAATAATTTATTGTTTTGGAGAAATTTTAACTTGTTTTAATATATAATAAATTTATTTAACATGAATTTCGATTAAAAAAATTGAAAATAACGAATTCAGGTATCGTACCTTAAATTTTTCAGTTTGAGTAACTCAGCCGCCCTAGGAAGCATCTCCCTACGCAATGATGTTTCTCTCCTTTTCTTTAAATTATTATTATTATATTACATTTATTTTTTTTATTTTTATTTTTTTAAACAAAATTTAAGTTGTTAATAGTCTCACTAATTATATTTATACAAAATAAAACATATAATACATGATAAAGGTTTTGAGTTGGGATGTTACAAGTCTACATTTTTTTAAAGAATTTCGTCCATAAAATTTAGCTATAGTTATGAAGAAAACAGACGGGGATATTTTCTTTATATCTTCCTCCCGTTTCCAAGTCATCTCTTCTTAATTTTAGTTTCTCCATAAGACTTTTACTAGTGGGACTTCTTTAGACTGTAACTCTTTTATTTCTTGACCCAAAATCTGTACAGGTTACTGTTCAGAAGACAAATCCTCTTTAAAATCTACTGGTTGAGCTTGCAGAATATAAGAAAGATCTAATACGTACTTTCTAAGTAAGGAAATATGAAAAACATTATGAATCTATGACAACTCTTGTGACAATGCTAATTTGTGAGCAACTGCCCCAATCCTTTTTATCGCCTCATAGGGTCCAATATAACTTGGGGACAATTTTCCTTTCTTACCAAAACCTTAATATACCATTTTATGGGGATACTTTTAAAAATACCTTATCTCCAATTTCAAAGTTAATATCCCTATACTTGGAGTTGGAATAACTTTTCTATTTGTTCTAGGCCATCTTTAATTGATCTCTAATTAATTTAATCTGGTCTGCAGTGAGTTGTACAATTTCAGGCCCCAGTACTTTCCTTTCTCCTTCTTCATCCTAACATATCAGAATTCTACACTTTCTACCATATAGTGCCTCATACGGAGCCATATTAATGATAGACTGGAAACTATTATTATAAATAAACTCTATTAAAGGTAAGCATTTGTCTTAGCTACCCAAAAATTTCAATTCACAACTATGAAGCATATTTTTTAGAGTTTGAATGGTTCATTCTAATTGTCCATCAGTTTGGAGATGAAAGGTTGTACTAAACTTAAGCTTGGTCCCCAAAACTTCTTGTAGACTTGACCAAAATCGAGAGGTAAATCTGGGGTTTCTGTCGGAAACAATGGATATAGGTACTTCATGTCTGCTAATAATTTCAGCTATGTACAATTCGGCTAAATAGCATCGTTTCCTTTTTAAGTGGTCGGTAATCCCATAACAAAATCCATGGTTAGGTGTTCCCATTTCCATTCAAGGATATGTAATGGTTGTAATCTTCCAATAGGTCATTGATACTCAGCCTTGATCTGTTAACATGTTAAGCATTTAGATACATAGTTAGCCACTTCCTTTTTCATGCCACTCTACCAATAATTCTGTTTCAAATTCTGATACATCTTAGTACTCCCTAGGTGCATGGCATAGGTTGAACTGTATGCCTTTTCTAAAATTTGATCTCTCAGTTCCCCAACTTTTGGAACACAAATTGTATTCCTAAATAATAACGCACCATCCTTTCTTATTATGGAATCTTCTTGCTTTCTATTTTCTATTTCTTCCAAAATCTTCTTTAACTGAGGGTCCTGTGATTGCAATTCCTGTATCTGTTCCAGTAAAGTAGGTATGACTCGAAAATTTGCTAGTAAGGCTCCATAACTATCAACTGATAATCCTGCATTCAAAAATCTCAACTCCACTAATAAAGGTAGTTGCATTGTCTTGATGCGAGATAAAATACCACCTGAAGACTTCCAACTAAGTGCATCTGCAACCACATTGCTTTCCTTGGGTGGTATTCGATGGTACAATCATGTCTTTAATAAGTTCAATCCACTATCTCTACCTTAAATTTAATTTCTTCTGAGTCATGACATACTTTAAACTCTTGTGGTCTATATAGATCTGACATTTCTCCCTATATAGATAATGCCTCCAAATTTTTAAGCAAACACTACAGCAGCAAGCTCTAAGTCATGTGTAGAATAGTTTAATTCATGAGGCCTAAGTTGTCCAGAAACATAAGTAATAACTTTGCCCTCTTGCATAAGTACACAGCCACTACAAGAAAATCATCATTTAGCTAGGGACAAATTCGTAGCTAAATTGAAAAAATTCCTAGCTAAACTGGATTTAGTTAGGAAAACATCGCTAACAAAATTCCGTAACTAAAAGGGGCCTAGCTAAATTTTAGCTAGGGATATTCATCATCCGTAGCTAAATTTAGTTAGGTTTTTAGTTACGAAGAAAAGCCCTAGCTAAATTTAGCTAGGAATGTCTCTAGCTATATCCTCAACCAATTCAGCTAGGCTATACCCTATCTAAATCTCTAACTAAAAATAGTAGAGTCATTCTCTCGTTATATCCCTAACTATTTTCGTAGCTAGTATCCAAAATATGCTACTTTTTTAGCTGCAAATATTCTATTTTTTAGCTAGGGATACAGGTTGTAACTAAATTTAGATAGGGATGTCCCTAGCTAAAGCCGTAGCCAAATTAGCTAGGGAATCCCCTAGCTAAATCTCTAGCTAAAATAGCTAGGATCATTCCCCCTATTTCCGTAGCTATTTTCCTAGCTAACATGCAAATATTATACACTTCAGCTACGGATAAGCCATTTTTTAGCCAAGGATAATCCCTAGCCACAAGTTTCTACCTGCCAACAGAATATAATATTAAAAAATCACAATGCAATACAATTAATCCTTAGCTAAATCACTCAATTTTTTTATAATAGAAATAAGATCAAGAACATTTAGCCAAAAATTAAACTTCTACAAAAGATCAAGTCAAATTCTTACAAAACATCAACATCTACAAAAGATGAAATAGTAATTTTTACATACAACTAAAACTAGTCATAACTAAGACTTTATGTTTGGTCGTGAGGAAGAACCAGAACTATTAGGCGATGGCTGGGAAGAAAACATGCGGCTCATGATGGCCTGAATCGCTACTTCTACTTCTTCACGGATGCTTACATGCATTTCTTCCATTCACTTATCCCATATACGATTAATTGCTTGCTCGAACACAGGTGTCTTAACAAATTCTTCTTGAAAAACACTTGGATGAGTTGCACCATTAGAAGTGACACAATCAACATCAAATATTCCTAGGATTGAAGCTTCTGAGCCAAGGCCATACACTCTTCCTTTCTTCACTCCACCAGTTGTTTGAATCCAAGTATCAAGTATTTGCTCTGGAATTGTTGGCAGCACATTCAAAACATCATTAGCTCTTGCTTCTCCTCAATCTCTACTGTCTCATTTAATTCCATATCTTCCTCTTGTACTCTTTCACCCAATTTCTATTGAATATTTTTTGTAAATGTATTCTAGAAAAAAAAAAAGCTAATAAGCAAGTAAAACCATATATATGAAAAGGCAATCATAGGCTATAAATGTTGTTATCAAATAAATGACATAACATAACACCAAAAATGAAAGTTGAAGGTTCCAAAACATAACACCAAAAATGAAAAGAGTAGGTATAAGCAATGCCTAGTAGAAAATAAGAAATGCAAGCATCAGTTGTGATTAATTTTTTAGAACAATGTGATTAGACTTTTTGTTTTACATTTGTAGTTTTATGTGAACCAATAGGGATGATAACATTAAGAAGGAATTAGTTTGTGTCTTCGGTTTGCTGTTTTCAATTTTCTTCATTTGATTTAAGTACGTGAAGAGGAAAAATTAACCAATCATATTGCTTTTCTACACATCATTTGTTCTATACAAGTTTTGATCATCAACAAAAACCGATTTGCAAGTTTTATAATTGTGCTAGAATTGGCTTCAGTTGGTGAGAATTGAATTGGCATATTAGTTGTCTAGTGTAATCTTAGGCACTAAACTCTTGAATACAGTCTTGCGAGAACAATTAGGAGAATTAGAAAGTGGGTGGTGTTATTTTCCACTCTTGCAAAGTTCAGAACTTCAATTTTCACCTAAAAGGAATACTAAGTACTCCACCAAAGCTCAAAAAAAAAAAAAAAAAAACTTCTGTGTTAATTGAAGGCAAAAAGAGAACTTTACATTTTTTTATTCATGTCCAACATAGTTTTCCATTAATGACAATTTCATACCAGCATGTAGTTCAGGTCCTTATAAATAAGTCCAGTTCAAGTACTTAAGTGCAGAATTTTCAGAAACAATAAAACAAATATACGACATAAATTATAGAGATAAAAATAATTTAAACTCCAGATACTTAAGTGCAGCTTGTTATATGATTGATATCCTTACTAAGATTGCCTTTCGAAACTTTATCCTCTTAATGATAAAGTATCACCTGTAGTATATATATTGGGGGTCGGGATGGGAGGAGCTGCTGGCAAGCTTCACATGAGGAATGTGCATATCTGTCAATCAAACGTGATTCAGGGCAAAAAGATGTCTTCCTCATTGGTCCACATCATAGAAATGACTTGCATGATCTAGTAAAGGATACAGTTGGAGAGCTGATATTCTATTTATTCTCAACTTGTGTTGAATCTTCAAGTGGATTTTTCTGGGTCTTATTGTTTTCCTAGGTCTTAAGTATTTGGAGTGCACTCTAGATACAAAAATAATTTAAATTATTTCATACCAAATACTTAATGTAGAATTTTCAGAACAACAAAACAAAACTCCATGCAGTTCAGGTCCCTATAAATAATATGACCATTGAAATTAAGAATCATGTTAAATGCAATTCGGCTTCTAAATTGTACATGTTATAGAAATATTATCAAACTTCATGAGCAAAACATATCCCCATTCACTGTAATGATAGAAGTTCAAAAAAAAAAAAAGAGAACAGAATTCAAATAAATCAAATATTCCTAACCAGAATCAACCAATTTTTCCAGAAATAACAGGATGGCAGAATGACAGAATTGGAAGATACAGAATTGCAGAATTTTAATAAGAGAGCAGAATTGCAGAATTTCAAAATTCTACTTTCATTGCAGAACTGTAGAATTGCAAGATACTTAAGTGCAGAATTTTTAGAATTAGTAACTTACCCATAACCATTTTGATTTCCCACAAATCCACTTTTGATCCTTTGTCTTATGAGTCTTCAAGTACAATTCAGATTTTAGTATATCCTTTCCCGTTTCGAGTTTCTACAAGTACAAAAGATGGTATAAGAACTAAGAAACATAGCTAATTTGAATTAAAATTTTTAATACTTTCATATATGTAAACACTTACATGTCTTTTTCTATATTTAGCAAATACAACTGATCCTTCAGTGTAAAGATGGCCCTTCTCCATTAAAACTTGACTTTCTATTCCTTGAGTTGATGTTTGAAATATTACTAAATTATTCCGTATCCCAATACTTCAACAAACCATTCCAATGAACTTCACTAATCCACTTAGGAATTTTCTTTTTCTCTTTAAAAGTATTTTTGCCTTGCCAAAGCTATCACTCAATTTTCCTCTACCCACGTGATCAAATGTAGCTCTTATGAGATGTCTATCATCAGCATTAAAAGTATAATTTCTCTACAATTAGCATACAAGCATGACTTAATAAGTGTATTAAGTTAAAACGTACAATTTAATTAAGAATAATAACAAAGTATATTATAATAAATTCTTTAAACCTAGAAATCATTAAACCATTGGTCCTTAACATGATTTGGAACTTGGCTCCAAGAAGCCCATGAGCCATAAAAGGACTTTTTGAAAGCTCTTGTCACATCCCAAACAACATCATGCGGGTGAAATCTTTGTAACAGAATAATAAAGAATCTTATTTGCTTAATATTAATGTCAAAATTATTTAATTTTTAAGCTTTCTTATACTTACGTATCACCATTTATTGTCAAGTGTGTTATGCCATGAGGGTTGTACATATGAGAATTAGCAAGGGACTGATTAGAAGCAGCCACTTGTGATGAAGGCACTTGTTGTTGAGATCCAACTTCTTCAGTACTAGGAGTTGCTTGTTGAGAGCCATCCATTTGAGAACTTGCTACTGGTTGATTTAAACAATTTTGTTGAGTTGAAGGTGAAGGTGAAGGTGAAGATGGTGCGGGTTGAGGAACAACCACTTGAGAAGTGATATGTGGTTGTTCGGAGCATTTTTCACATTGGCCAGCGATGCTCTCTTGACCAATGTAAGAATGTTTGCGGCCTTTACCTCTTGCCATAATTACATATCGAAATCTGCAAATAAGAGTAAAAATAGAAACTTTAAGTGAACAAGGAACACAATAAATTTCAACACACAAATTATTGTAGACATAAGACCAAATTTTAGCAAGTCCACGTAAACTATAAAACTAACCACATATTAACAATATAGAAACTAACCAGTTAAAATCTCATTCTTCTTTGTTCTCATCATCTTCACTATCATTGTACTCAACATTTTCATCACTTTCTTCCTCTTCTTCATCTTCAAATGACTCAAAGTTAGGTTCTTCTATTGCTTCATAATTTCCATGTCTAAGAACCTCTTCCTCATCATTTTTAGCAAGTTCTTCCTCCATATCATGCTCTTCTATTTCACCATTTTCATGATGTAAACATCCAAGTTCATCATTCATAATTGGGATTGGTGGGGGGGAAAACCCCATCCTCTTGGTAAGTCACATTTGGGGAGTGAATTCTGCTTCTAGCTTTTATTTTACACACAGCCCACCAATCAACTCGATGTTTTCTTTTACTAGGATATCTAGAAAAGTACACTTGCTGTGATTGCTTACACAAAATAAAAGGTTCATATCCCACAAATTTTTTTCTTATGATTGATATCCACTAGACCATATCGATTATGCACCTTCCATCTTTGATCAATGGTTGCATCAAACCACTCACACTTGAACAACACAAGAGTTGTTCTTTTGTTTGTTGGATTAGGATATTCTAATTGGATAATATTAACTAAAATTTCATAGTAATCACTTTCGTAGCCACTCCAACAATTTCCTTTAATGTACACACCACTATTCATGGTAGATTTATTTGTCCCATGAGCATGTGTGTGGAATCTATAGCCGTTTGTAAAATATTGAGGCCATGTGAACACCTTTCTATGAGGGCAGAAGCTAAACCCTTTAACCGTTCATCAATTATGTTGTTTGCTGGATCATAAACCTATTAATATACCAAACCAACCAAACAAAAGTTTAGTAACATAGCAACAATGACAAAAGTTTCATTGTGTTACATAATACTCACATATGCTTTGAACCAATTGAAAATTCTATTGTTTGTCTCTATCTCAATATGTTCAGCTGTTATGTTTGGTAAATTGTTTTCAATTCAGCTTCAAAGATCTTACACAACAATAAAATTTTACATACATTTAGCCATTAGAACTATGTATTTGCATTAACATATTAAAATGATTAACTTACTCAACAAATGATTGTGCCTCATCACAATTTAATAGAACATATAAGCATACTGCAGCCAATTCATCATCGGTCAAATACTACTCTTTCATCTTCCTGGATGCCGTCCTGGGTATACCAAGATTGAGAGACAACCATCAGGTACATCAACTTCATCTCCATCCTCATTGCGTCCAATTTTGTTCAGCCTAGTTTCTATATAGGGTGGAAAATAATGGGAAATAAATGTTGAAGTTTCTTGAATGAGATAAGCTTCACATATTGATCCCTCTACACGAGCTTTGTTTTTCACCTTCTTCTTTAGCTCATGTAACATCCTATATAAAGACATGTTTTAGTGTGATGTAGAAGTACATTAATTATCAAAACAAAGAATTAGTTTAGCTCTTTACCGCTCAAAAGGATACATCCACCGAAACTGAACTGGACCACCAACTCTTGCTTCATATGGTAAATGAATTGGCAAATGCTCCATGGAATCAAAGAAACCAGGGGGAGTATTTTCTCCAACTTGCAAAGTGTTATCACAATGCTTTCCTCAAGTTCTTGTAGATCTTCTAAATTTAAGACCGTTGAGCACAAACTTCTAAAAAATAAACTAGTTTTTGTTAAGGTATTCCAAATTGGCTCAGGCAATAAATCTTGAAATGCAATCGGTAGCAACCTTTCTAGAAAGACATGGCAATCATGACTTTTCATTCTAGATAATTTGCATTCTTCCATGTCAACACACTTAGATAAATTGGAAGCTTAACCATCCGGAAGCCTTAAGTTTTTTACCCATTCACATATCAATTTTCTTTGTTCCTTTGATAATGTGTAGGCTACTTTTGGTTTTAAAATCTTGTCCTGATACACTTTCAATTCAACATCTGGATGATTGCAATAAGTGTGCACATCTCTTCTAGATTTTAAATTGTCCTTTGTTTTACACTTAACATCCATTATTGTGTTGAAAATATTATCAAATACATTCTTTTCTATATGCATTACATCAAGATTGTGCCGAATAAGATTGGTGCGCCGATAAAGCAATTCCCAAAAGATACTTTGTTTTGTCCAATTGTGTTGATTCCCAAACCCTGGCAACTTATCTGATGCAAGACAATCAAAAATTTTTGGTAAATCACATACTTCCCTCCAAACTTTTTCATTAGACAGCCTAGTAGGAAGAGTAGACCACTCAACCTTTCCTTTTAGAAATGACTTTCTATCTCTTTGAAACGAATGGCTCATGGGTAAAAATTGACGAGGACAATCAAAAAATGGAACCCTTTTCCCATCTTTCAAGTAGAATGCCTTGCTCTTTTTCATACAATAAGGGCATGACAAGACACCATGCGTGCTCTATCTAGACAACATTCCATAAGCAGGATAGTCATTGATAGTCCACATAAGTGCAGCTCTCATTTGAAAATTATGTTTCTTATGAGAATCATAAGTATCCACACATATGTCCCATAATTGTTTCAACTCATCTATCAGTGGTTGCAAGTATAAGTCTATGTTTTTTCCTGGGCTTTTTGGACTGGGAATGATAAGACTTAAGAACATATATGGGCTGGTCATACGCATTCCAGGTGGCAGATTGTATGGTGTCACAATTACTGGCCAACAAGAGTAAGGATGGGCCATTTTGTCCATAAGAACTAAACCCATCAGCTGAAAGACCAAGCCTAACATTTCGAGGCTCAATTGCAAATCTTGGATGGCATTGGTCAAACTTTTTCCATGCCTCTCCATCACTTGGATGACTCATTAGCCCACATTATGTACGAGTTTTCCAATGCCATGTCATATGTTCAACTGTCTTTGTTGACATATATAACCTCTGTAGTCTTGGTGTTAGAGGAAAGTAACGTAAAATTTTATATGGAATGTCTTTTTACTTTCCCTCACCTCTCTTCCTAGGCTTATATTGTGGATGACCACACTTTGGACATTCATTTTGTCTTTGTTCTCCTTATAATATAAGATACAACCTTTAATGCACACATCTATCTTTTTATATCCTAATCCAAGCTTTGCAACCATTTGTTTACTCCTATAAAAATCATTTGTTAACTTAGCATCCTCTGGTAAGAGTTCTTTCATTAATTGTAAAATTTGGTTAAAACATTTCTCAATTATATTAAACTCAGATTTAGCAACCTATTCACCACTGATAATGGGGTATGAGTCTTACCACCATCAAATAGTGGCTCTTCTGCAACTTTCAACAAGTTCAAAACTCTTGAGCATTTCGATTTAGAAGTTGTTCCTCTTCACCATCCAAGTCAAATCCATCAAAGTTGAAACAAGGGCCAGCAACTTCCAAAACCATAGCACGGTATGGATTTAATGGTACACTATCAGTACTTAAATTAATACCTGAGTGAATACTAGGTTCTGGCCTAGAAATGGGTACAAAAGTCTCCCCATGTGATTCCCATTGATAATACTTAGGCACAAACCCATAATTGTACAAATGAGTCTTAATGGTATTCGAAGCAAGAAACCCACCATTTTTACACCTTGAACATGGGCACCTTATATTTCCATTAGATTCAAATTCTTGTTGAGTTAATGCAAAGCCTATAAATTCACAAACACCATTTATAAACTCAATAGTCACCCCTTTTCGACATGGAACAAGTCTATTGTAGATCCATGCATGATCAGCTCTAAAAAAACTCATACTTTCTACATAATTAAAAGCAAAATTACATTATTATTTAATACCTACATAGGTTTATGCTTGCAATTTGTGACTGAAATTAGCTTGTATCATTTAGTATATTAGCTTGTCTCCATTCCATTCTATCTTATGGTAAATTTTTAATCCAACCATAATGATGTGAATTTCTCTTTACTATTCTCAACCCAAGTTAATTTCAGTTTACTCATCCTAAACACATAGAGTATCTATGTTTGCATAGAAGATTAAGATTTCTTCAAAACAATTTTTGTTAGAATTTAAATCTACTTCATATGATATGATAGCATGAAAATTGTTAATTATTTGGGAACAAATAAACTATATATTTCAGATCACTAAAATAGACCACAAAGAAAGAACTTACAATCAATAGAACCCAAATCTGAATTCTTGGTTTACTGCTTTAAGATTTTACTACAATCAAGAAAGCACAAGATTTTACTGCTTTAAGAACAACAAATTTTGAATTCCTGCAGATTTCACTCAAGGCTATGCCTATGTAACAAACGTACCAATAAACTTATAGTTTAAAAGGAAAAAGAGATTCTGGTAACACATTAAAATGATGCCTAGTTCTAATTAGCCATCTTTTCCAAAAGAAATTAATCTACTTAATTACCTCTTTTTACTAGACAACAAAGTTTAGTTTTCCTGCCAATTTAGGGTCTAATTTAGTTTTCCTGTCAGTTTCGTTTACCGAACAACCAAGCATGATAGTCACATGAAAAAGCTTTCTTTATTCATTCCAATTTACAACCAATGACCTTCATTCACAGTTATGAAATTGACAATAGAAAATAAAACCTTCAACTGATAAATAATCATTAAGTTATTTGAGATACGAGATCAAGTTAGGCTGTACATACATTCAGCAAGAATTTTGGGATCACAACCTAGAGGATAGAACTCTAACCCAGCAGTCAAGACAAATTCCTTAAAATTAGAATGAGTAGCCAATCTGACACGATGGCCATGATCCTGCATTGAAGCATCCTTATCAAGTAATCTAAATTCACAAAGGCTTGAGAATTTCATAGAATTGAAGAGTTCTAATTTTCTTAGTTTTACATTTAGTAAATAAACTGAAAAAGAATATAAGAACAATGCTCAGAAGCGTATGTTAGCGATTATAAAGAAATGAAATCGTAAATATGGTTCTGGAAATAGGCGTTACACACATCAATCAAGTGCATTCTTGAGCATATGGATCGAGACATTAGCTCAAAAAAATTATAAGACAAACAAAACAAGATTCCATCAAGAGAATACCTACCAAAGAAGAAAAGTAGATGCTTCACGAGAGCATTCAACTAGCTAGATTAGACATCACAGATTTTAATCCAACTAAACTATTGTTTCATGTGTTTGTGTATAAATATAAACTCCTATAGAAAGAACATATGCCTCTCCTATTTTTATTGTCTTCTTATCTGATGATTATACCTATCTATTCATATAAAGACATACATCTCATATATAGATGACTTTACTGCCAATGTTGTTGATTTCTTTTCTTGGAGTGGGTAGAATGGGAAGAGAACATAGCAAAAATGAAATGCCAGCTAGGTTCACCACCATTTTCCAGTTGTTGTGATGTTTCCAATGATGGTGGCAATGTTGGCATCAGCTCCCAGGCGAATTAGGGGTGGGGAAGGGTGCTGACATGCTGTTGGGCTATCAGCAATAATGAAGACGTGACAATATTATCCTAACCATTTGAAGTTTAGACCTACGGCGTGTCATGTCCAACATACTTTACCCATTTTTTAAAGGGGTTGGGCAACCCATTCAGAATTGGGCAGTATTGGGTGGGTTAATGGGTTGGGCATAGTTATTAAAGCCAAACCTAAAAAGCATGGAGGTTCAACTAGATTTATAATTAAAATTAATATTCCATAATTAAATATATAAAGAATATTACAAGACAACAGAAAAATAAGTTCACATACTTTATCATAAACAAATATAAGAAACAAATAGTATATATAACATAAATAACAACTAATAGGAAAAAAATAAACTAGCAGAGTTTCTATAATGGAAGAGAATAAAAGACAGGAAGAGAGATGAAGATTGTGAAGCCTTAGTCAGGCACATATATTAGACACCCTTAACGCATGCACACATGCATGCACTCACCCAACTTGCTATAAAAAATAGTGACTTGATTCCCTGCAAGTGCTTTAATAAACCTACCTGCTAACAGCTTCCCAGTATTAACATATGCTTAGGCAAAATTAATATTTGTTGAAGCTTTTCTTGAACAAAGTAACAATCAACTTTTATATGCATTGTCCTTTAATAAAATAAGGATTGGAAGCAATGCGATTGGCTTCTTGATTGTCACACCATAAGTGCATGGTATGGGCATTTTGTATACCAATTTCCTAGAGGTGGTGATATACCCACATAAGCTCACAGGTGGCTTGAGCCAGAACTTCATTCAGATTCTACACTAGACCATGCTACAAATTTTTGTTTCTTACTCCTTGAAACTAAATTTCTTCTAAGAATGCCTCCACTCTATGTGGCCATGATCACTACGTAGAATACCACGTTCTGGAACACCCTTGGGATATTCTAGAATATAAAGACCCTTATGATATTCTAGAGTATAAAGGACAAATTCCTAATTTGAGGTTCTTGGTGATGCCTTGCACTGACTTACCACACTATCAGGATGTTTCAAAGTGAGATAGTTTAGTTCTCTAACCAATCTCCAATATCTCTTTGGATTAGTAACCAACAATCCATTTTTAGGTACATGTCTCACATTTGGTACCATAGGAGCGTCACATGGTTTGGCATTAATTATATCTATCTAAACCAAGCAAGTCCAAAAATATACTCTCTCAGAGAGAGACGAATACCTTTCTTGGCAGTTAGGGTGGGGTTGCTTTTATTTCTCATTAAAGTAAATACTTCTCTTCTAACAGAAGAGGCTGAGTAAATGTTACAATTATAGCAGTTGTACTAAAAGATTTAAATGTAAGGAGAGAACTGATTAATGTCAAATGTTAGCTTCTATGCCTTGATTTACTTCTATAGCAAAGATTAGTTTGGGTGAAAGAGGCATCTACATGACAAGGCTAGAAACTCAGTTTTATTGGCTTCTAATACCGATACTTCATTTTAGGCTTAGTTTTATAACTTTGATTTTGCTCCTGTGGATTCTAATTCAAGTATACAAGCATGCATGTTGCCAACTCTTTTAAAGGATGGTTGCCAGCAGACAAAACCAGTGCATTAATCCAATGATAGTTGATTCACTCCCTTGCTTTTTCTAGTCATTTGGGGGGTGATGAGGACCTCAAATTGAGGGGAGAGGTAGAGGTTTTGATATTAAAACCTTGAGGTTTGTTGACGTGATTGAATGGTACTTACATTTTTGCTTGGGGGTGTGCATTGACCTAACCTAGGAGATGCCTCTAGGGATCAGCTCTAACTCAATCCCAAATTCCATCTTGGAAGGTCCCGGCTTTATAAAGGAAAGGCAAATGGACTGGCTTATGGGTTCAACATAGGTTTGACGGTTAAATGGTTCAAGCCAGACCTGCCAACTTATTATATGGGTTCAATTGGGTGGGTTGTTATTGGAGATAGGTTAGACAACCCATATTGAATTCCATGTTATCTACTCTAGTCTTCTAGGATTCTTGCTTTATTGACAAGATTGATTAGTGGTGATCCTCTTGGTTGCTGTCCAAGATGATGTTATTGTATTCTTGCTGTATTCACCTATATCTACACATATGTAGATTGTGTTGTGGCTATGTATCTAAAATATTATTTCCACATTAAATTATGGGATACTTCTTCAAGTAAAGCTTTCAGATTATAATGGGTAGTTGGGGTGTAGTTTAACAATGGGTTTGGCAGCCAAGCTTCAAGTAGTAATGAAAAATATTTGGAACTTGATTCCCTGAGCATTTTTAAAATCTAATACAAGGGCCATTAGATTGTGAAAATCTTAGTAAATCAACGGTAGCATGTGGTTAAGTCATTGCACTAGAGGACCTCTTGATATGTGGTAGGAATATGCCACTTTAGGATTGTTTTAACCTTCTGCTTGTTAGCTTTTACCTTTTTTTAAGAGGACCAAGTGTAAAAATAAATAATACTTGGTTTCATAGTAGAACAAGTCTCAAGCTGTTGTAAAGCTCTTCATGATTGCTCTAGGACTGACCTTAGACTATTGTTAATAGGCTGAACAGCCTTTTGCTAAACCATTTGGCACATAAGCTTTTTTAACCTTCATGCTGCTTGTTCAAATATCTGGATTTTTATTGTGTTGAGGAGCATTAGCTTGAAACTTGTAAAGTTTTGCTTTCATTGCATTAATTCTTTTCATGACCATGCAAGTAAGTTCATCACTCTGCTTTGTGTCGTTTTTCCTTAAAATTCTACCATTTTCAAGTTATCATAGAATCAATTTAACTTAGACAACTGATGTTGAACTACTATAATTGTTGCTTGTAGGATGTTCCAGGTGCAGTTATTGTGCCATTTAAAAAAGTATCTTAACACTAGTAAGTGCCTAACTTAAAGAAAGAAGTGTGAGAAGTAGGTGATACATCTAAGAAATACTCCTACGTGCCATAAGCATCACACTTATGGTTCAGATGCACAATGTGCACTCTAAGAGACTTTAGAAAATTTGGAATAATTTTCTAAAACTAATTTTTCTTGAACTACAAGTATCATATGGCTTTATAGAGTTCAAAGAATTCTTAAACTATCAAGGCATAGAAGTTGTGATCAGGAAAGAGAACATTTGACTTAAAGAAAAAAAGTTCAAATAACATCCATGGATGACCCTTGCTCCCTTGTGGTTGTGAATCTGATAATTTAATAAAATCAAGCATATTGGTAGTTGATAACAAAAATTAAAAATCAACTATAACCTAATTTAGACCCATAACATTACTATTCTATATCCCAAATAGGTCCTTAAATAATCCAACATATTCCAAATCAAGGATTAAGCTTTCACAAGCATTCTTCTTATGCCTTCTCTACACCTTAAAAAGCAATTGCTTCTCCATTTGTCCCTAGGTTGTTAGAGATGGAATCAGATGAAAATGATGTGTGGACATGTGTCTGCACTTGATGTCATACTTAAAAGTTTTTGTAACACAGGCCAGAAACAATAACTTATCCCACCAAGACTGTTCAAGTGCCTTGCTTTAACATTTTTCTTTCCCTAAATTCATATTCTTGTGGCTTAACTTGATGATTGAAGTTTAGTACTGTAGTTAACAATGCCATTTGTCAAATCCAGGTTGTACTAGATTATGCCAAAAAGGTAATATGTTTTAGATGATATTAGGCAAATCTGTTTTCAAGACCAGATCTTAATCCTAAGTACACATCATAGAGGCTACATGATTCACACATCAGACATCTAGTAATAACAGGATTCTATGCAAAATAGGATTTGAATGTGAGTAATCATACATTGGACATTTTTGGTGATTGCAAAAGACAATGTCAACTGGAATTAAGTAGATATTTGCCAAGGATTTCACATAATTCACAACTTTATACAAGTTTGGGAAATTATTTCTTTTGTCTTTTTTCCTCAAACTTACTTGATTTCCAATTTTCACCCAAAGAAAACAAGAAATTATATAAAAGCTAGAGAGTCCAACTAAATTGAATAGGTGATAGCCTTTCCGCTCACAAATAAAGCAACCTTGGGGCTTGTGCAAACACATATTACTTGTTTAAGTCTTCAAATGGATTATTTCGGGGCCTAAAGTTCACAATCCAAAAGAAAACTTTTATAATAGTGCATCGATAATAATTAGATCCAATTATATCATTTCGTAGTTACTTCATAATTTTTTGGGCAATTTAAATTTCTTTTATCAAGTTAATTTCATTACATCACCTAGAGAACAATACTACTAAGTACCTTCATTGGTCCATTTGACTATGCATTGCAAGACTTCAATTATTCATCACTAAATCTTGTTGTCTTTCAGATCAGAGGGAGTCAAAGTGGCTTAGATGATTAATGATCCACGTGGCATAGCTGTGTGTGTGTGTGTGAGAGAGAGAGAGGCTCAAGACTACATTGAAAACCTCATAATGTTCCCATGCTATTATTCTATACACTTTGTTTTTATCGTCAACAACTAAGAGCCACATTAGGCTTGTTTTTTCTTTTTCAACTTGGAGTTAGCTGGTATGATAAGTTTATTAGTTTATTAGGAGCATGCCACTTGGACCTCTATCTTGAGCAAAACTATCACATATTGTTACAAGTCACACAAATACCACAATAAGCGATACCCAAGCCTCTCCCTCTAATTCACTATTCTATCACTGACTGCTTGAAATTGTAATATGGTCATTTGGGTGAAGAAAAAGTAGACATTTTTGGTGTGCAGCGGATTGATAAAAACTCTCAAGGAAATTCCTATGCATTAAGAAGCTTTCCATAAGAATCTAGCAAAAAGGGGATTATTCAGGGCCAGTTCAATGGATAACAAATATGGAATAGCAGTTGGATGGTTAGGCACCCTACCTTAGAGATAAAGAAGAATGTGAACTTTTTACACATTGTACGCCTACATTTTTTGAAACATTTCCAGTTGTTTTAGTAGACAAATAGAATTGTTAAAGTTGACATTCCATTTCAAAGAGCAGAATCAAAATATTATGTTGAACAAGTGGATATAATTGGTGAGCTCTACAGTGGCAAACTCAATGGAGTCAGTTATAATGACCTACTATTATGAAAAAATACTCTAGACATGCTCAATTAGGTGAAGTTTTTGAATTACATTGTGCTACTTTGAAATCCAATAGTGTTTTTTCTAGTAGCCTAAAGGGATAATCTAAATTTTTGATTTTATGAGGAAAATCACCAAAGAGTTCTTTACCATCCATTTGCAATTGGGCATAGCCACATTAAGAAAGACTCAGATAATTAAGTTCTAATGAGTTCAACGCATCTGCGAGTATATCATTAACCAAAATATGGATAAGCCAACTCAATAATTAGTAGTAAAAACTAGATAAAAAGAATTTACAGACAAACTAATCAAAACACAGCTGTTTGATGATAGTAAGAAATTTCGACTCAACCACTAGTAGGAAACCTATAGAAAGACAATAATTAATCAAAGAAATAATAAAACAATAGATTAGAGAGACTAAAGGCTCATAAAACAGGGAAATCTTATTGCAATGAATTTCCGTACAGTTGAAGTCCTTGAAATAAATAATTAGAATCTCAGGGCAAAAGATAATTGAGGCAAAATAGAACAAAACACAGAAACGGAACAGAAAACATCAAAAAGTAAAAGAAGTAAAGCCACTAATAGAATACCCCTTGGTAAATGTGGAAGCTTTTAAGTAATAAGGACATGAATGTAGCCCAAAGTTTTCATTCAGCAATATATAAACCAAAAACTTTCATAGGTTGAGAATTGTACAAAAGCAATCTGATTCTTAGTAGTAATTTACATGAAAGAAAAGTATAATTACCACACCTTAAATCCAATTAAATTCCTAGATCCAATTTTGACAAGCCTAGTTTGGATTATCATAGCACAGACTAAACACTAGGAGCTAAGCTCGTCAAACTCCTATCTTCAGTTATATAGAAAACATTATAAGTTATGAAACAGGTAGGACATGAATGTCTATTACAGTAAATGCGTAGCACCACTAAGCTTTGTAATCTTGGAGAAGCAAGACAAATGTCCTGCCTATTATTCTAGTTAATTCCCACACGCTAAAAAGTCAACTCAGTTAGTAAAAACTAGATAAAAAAAATTTACAAACAAACTAATCAAAAATACAACGGTTCTTACACCTAGCCTAGTAATACATTCCAAGCACATACTTTAAAACTTGCAGGTTTAAACTAATTAGCTCAGAGGTTGAAAATCTATAAACTGAGTTGAAAAGTTCCACATGCATCGAAGACGAAGGTGAAGGAGGGGATAAATGAAGAAGAAGGAATAGCAAGAAGAGAAAAACGAGGACAAATGTTAACAAGTGCCACACTTAAATTTTAACCTCCCACGGATCAACGAGAACGCTAATCAAATTTTGAAATGCCCAAGAGTGGGTTCAAACAAAACAAACAATAGAAAAAAACAACCTAGGGCTTGGATAAATAGACCAAAAACACAATACCAACTACAAACAGCTCAGATTCACACAATGCAAATACAAAAACAAGGGTTTAGACACATAACTCGTTAAACACATAAACCATGACAACAAATAGAGATGAATAGAGGGAAACAAAGATGAATGCAACAATAATGTGGGTGATTGGAGATGGGGAAGAAAACTCACCGTGGCCAGTAATCTGCGAGAACGAGCACGAATGGCATTCGAGATGTAGAGATTGAAGAAAAAGGAAGGCAGCAACCAGTTTAGTCTAGCAAATGCTACAAAGAAATCTCCTTGATGGAGCCTGATAATGGGGGGCACTTGGGGTTAGGGTTTGGGGGAGGCTAATACAACTAGAGAGGTCTACCTTGGGATGAAGTAAGAAATGTGCTGGGTTGGGAGAGACGTTAGATGTATACAACAAAAATGATTAAAAATATTAAAATAAAATTTCTTATTTGATAGGATTAGCTAGGACAAAACCGTAGCTAGGCTAAAAAATTTCCCACATTAAATTTTACATGTTCCCTCCAAATATTAGCTAGGAATTAGCTAGGGATATTCCTTAGCTAAAGTATAGCTACGGACAATCCCTAGCTAATTCCTAGCTACATTGTCAACAAATTTTTGAACAAAAAAACTTGCTATGAATTAATTTTTCCTAACTATATCTGTAGCTAAAACTACATTTTAGCTAGGGATTTAATGTTCCTAGTTAAAATCCGTAGCTAACAGCTATTTTTCTTGTAGTGAGCCTAAACCTTTTCATGAGGCATCGCTATAAATCACATACTCTCTTCTACTAATTAGGAGTGTCAATACTAGAGTAGTGGTTAATCTCTGCTTTAATTCTTTAAAACTTTGTTGACACTCTTGGGTCCATTCAAACTTAATATTTTTCTTTAATAACATAGTCAAAGGAGAAGCCAAAATGGAAATTTTTTCTATAAACCTTCTATAATATCTAGCCAATCCTAAAAAGCTCCTCACCCCCACCATACAATAGCCTCGATCTTTTGGGGATTAACTGACATCCCTTCAGCTGTTACTGTATGCCCAAGAGATATTACCTTATCAATCCAGAATTCACTTTTACTCAATTTGGCATACAATTGTTTCTCCCGCAAAATTTGTAATACTTTCCTTAAGTACTCTTTATGATCCTCCTTTGTCTTAGAATCATCAATGAAAACCACTACAAATTTATCCAGGTAAGGTTGAAAAACTCTGTTCATTAAATCTATGAAAGCTGCAGGGGCATATTTGTCAATCCAAATGGCATTACTAAAAACTCATAATGTCCATACCTTGTTTTGAAAGTAGTCTTAGGTATGTCTTGGGATTTGACCTTCAACTGATGGTATCCTGACCTCAGATCTATTTTAGAAAATACTTTTGCACCTTGGAGTTAGTCAAACAAGTCATCTATTCTTGGCAATGGGTATTTATTTTTGATAGTTACCTTATTTAGCAGCCTGTAATCTATTACAGCCTCATTGTTCTATCTTTCTTCTTCACAAATAGAACCGAAGCTCCCCATGGTGATACACTCGGTCTAATAAAGCCTTTATTAGTCAGTTCTAGAAACTGTGTCTTTAATTTCTTTAATTTAGCTGGCGCTATCCTATAAGGGGCTTGTAAAATCGGTTGTGTTCCTAGTACCAACTCAATTCCAAACTACACTTCCCTATCTAGTGGTAATTTTGATAACTTTTCTGGAAAAATATTCGGGAATTCCCTTACTACTGGGATATCTTGTAGCTGAGGAGTGCTAATACCAGATTGAATTATAATAGCCAAATAAGTTTCACATCTTTTCTTTACCAATCTCCGAGCAGTCACTATTGAAACAAGACAAGTGGGGAGTATACAACGCTCTCCCACAAAACATACCTATTTACCATCACCTAGTTGCAGTAAATACCTCTTTCTTAAAACAGTCTACTTTAGCTTTGTACATACGCAACCAATCCATTCCAAAAATAGTATCAAAGTCATACATCTCTAGAGAAAGTAAGTCTATCATCAACTCAGTGTCTGCACTTTACACCTTCTCTCTCTCTCTCTATATATATATATATATATCTCACAATAAAACTGCTACCTATTAGGGTGGATATTGTTATAGGTTGTTCTAAAGGTTTAGCATTTAATCCAATTCTTGTAGCAAATAAAGATGAGATAAAAGAATATGTAGCACCTGAGTCAATTAAAACATATGCATGAGTGTCAAGAACAAGTAACATACCCAATACTGCATCTGGTGCTACCCTAGTCTCTGGATTTGTCATAACATAAACTCGGGCTTCTACCCTTTGTTTGTTTGGAGTGGATCTCTGTCCACTCATACTAACTCCTGCCTTGCTACCTTGTGCGCTACCTCCCCTCATCTAGAACCCCTTTCCCATAAGACATGCTTTCTGCATATGCCTTGTCTAACCAGACTGGTAACATACCCCAATCCTTGACGGCACTCACCTGGATGAAATTTACTATATTTAGAGTACTGCGGGTGCTGAGTCTTCTTCAATGGGCTCATTATTCAAGCATTAGTCTTACTAACACTAGTCTCTGCTGGTCCCACTCCTGTAGCCTGACCATTTAGTGCCACTGACTTTAGTCTCAATCTGGGCCCTCACTCTCCTGGATTAGGAAAATATGTTGGTCTTGTCTCCACTGCCATTGATACCTCTCCTCCCCTCCTAGATGCTACAGACTGGAAAAGCCTCTTTTGTTGCTAACTATTACCTTTACTAGTTGACCCTCCCATGGCTCGCTTCTAAAATCTTTCTTGTCTCTTGATAGCAAAGTCCTTTTCAATGTCCTTTACTTTATAAGCACATTCTACCAAGCTAGCAAAACTAGAATATAGTTGCATCTGAGTTTTTTCTTTGATTTCCAACCTAAGTCCCCGTTCAAAGAATCTACACTTCTCTGCTTCCTCTGTCACCAGAGGTAAGGCAAACCTGGAAAGCTCAATAAATTTGGCCTCATAGTCAGCCACTGACATGTTTTCTTGTTTAAGATCCAAAAACTCACCCTTTTTTCTATCTTGATGAACGTCTAAAAAATACTGCCAATCAAACTCTGTCTTGAATTCCTTCTAAGTGGTTACCTTGCCTGTAGGTTGTCGGATGGTGTAAGATGTCCACCACTGCTCAGCTTGGCCTTCCAAAAGAAAAGTTACATTTTACACTCTTTCCTCATCTGTGTAGCTCATCAAATTAAAAACTCTTTCCATCTTTTTAAGCCACAACTTTGCCTGTAATGGATCTATAGTACCTCCAAATTCTGTGACTCCCAATTTCTTAGCTTTTTCCAATATTTTTACTTTTTCATACCTCTGCATCTGAAAATTGGAAGCAAATGCCACAGTGGTTCCTCCTACTATAACTGCCATTGTAGCCACTTCTAGTGGTTGCATAGCGGCTGGTTGTGGCTGAACTAGAAGTACAAGTATAGGCATCTTAGGTGGGGATGTGCTAATGAATTATGTGTATGTGATGCACCTGTCGCCACCGGGGCAGGAGATGACATGCTAGATACCTCCCTAAGAGGTTGGCCCACTCTGTCTTTATTGGCCCTACTCTGACCAATACAAAACACTACTTGAGGTTTCCTAGTGCTCACCATGATTGATACCAATACCTGATACAACATAACATGTCAAATAATATTAATGAGTGATGCTATACATATGCTCTGAATGTAACTAATTTTTTTTTTCTATAAGATTTATTAGTACTAACTCCCTAAAGATCTTAACACTGCTTTGATACCACTAATTGTCACACCCCACCCCATAACTCGAGCGAGATGTGATAGTGGAATAGAGTTTAGCAACCTCTGATACCCGAGATTCACTAGAGAAGGCCAAATCTTATTCGACTATCGTATCTGCTGAGTCAAACGTACAACTCACATAAAAGATAAATAATGCTACAAAAATTTGACATAGCATAACAAGAAAATTAAGTTATTTTCATAACTGAAAACATACTAATTTTACATAACTCCTCTTTTCCAAAAACAATATCTATGTACCAAACAACTATCTAACCTTCACTCATCAAACAACAACCCAAACTAACTACTATTGACAAGAGTGGGGCCCAACCTTTCTAAACGCAAAATGATGCTACACTAGATCCACGTAAAGTAGCTACAGGTCTCTACTGCTGAAACTTGAAAAAATAATTAAGTGGTGAGACTTACGTCCTAGTGAATGGTCCTCCAGCTAAAACCAGTGAAACAAAAATATGTTGTATAATATTGTAAATCAAAGTAGTTCATAAAACTAGTATAACTGATATAGAACAACACATCGTGAGATATCAATCCATTGATAAAAAAAAAAAAAAACTAATTCACCTGTTAAGCCTGCAGATCTAACTATAGCAAAATATTATAAAAGAGATAAGGATGGAAGCAAAAACATAACGGCTCCATAAATAAATGTGATGTCTGATGTGCATGTAGATACAAACATAACATGAGAAGAATTCACTGGGTGTTACTGGTCATGAGACTCATTCTATAGGACACTACCCCCATGGATGAGCACACATGACTTGTTGGTGTTGTAAAGCCCCACCAAGCAATTAAATCATGCAGTACTGCCATAATAACGTGACTACCCAGCGAATTATTCAGGTGAATTGCCACCATTCACATATATAACATACAGCAAAAAAAAGTTGAAATCCCTGTTTCTATTTCTCATAACAAAATAATCATAACATATAAATTAAAAGGCATTTAAAAAATAAAACCTTTGGTTTTAAAGTAAAACATTTATTTGTAAGAAAAATATTAATTTTGCTATTTTAGAAAAATACTGAGTTTAGGAGAAAGACTGCTCACCTCTACTGATACTGTGTGTGTTTACACTCATCCCCATTGGCTTCACTGACTGGCCGGTATATTTCTCCTAAAGTGTAACCACATATGTTATCAATGACATACTAAAACTATGTATGGATGCTTGAATATGCTAGCACATATATGAGATATATTTCTGATTAGGCTGTTTTCTACCATTTTTATTTGGAGTCAAAATTTCCACTACACACGTACTCCGAAAATTCTCAAAATATTAATAGATACTCATTGCCAAGCTAAGTATACTGAGGTGTGCTCACATTCACAAAAGGAGTTATAATTATTTTTTTTATGAAAAATAATCTGTAAGTGGGTCGACAAACTTCTAGATTTGGGATTTGGCAATTCTAATGTCAACTTGCCCTTGTTTTTACTAAACTAAAATCACCTTCTCAATAGAATTAATATGAATTAATAAAAATTAATGTAAATCGATAGGAATTATTCCCTAATATCATGAAAACAATATTTAAATAAAATTTTAAACCGATTAAATGAAACTAAAATACGAATAGATTGAAAATATAAAAAAAAAAAAACTAATTGAAAAACTTACTCAAAAATCAATTAAATTCTCTTTGCCTTTGTTTGGTTCGCAGCTCCCATCTTTTTCCCGATTTCTCTTCTCTTCTCTCTCTATTTTCTTTCTTACCTTCTTTCTTTCTCTCTTCCTTTATTTATTCTTTTCTTTCTTTCTCTTTTCCTTTCTCTCTGCTTTCCTTTCTTCTCTATCCATTCCTCCCTTCTTTTACGTAAAAGCAACCTTTTAAAGCAAAACGTGGGGAGCATGAAGCCTTACGCAATGATGTTTTCTCTTTTTCTTTCTTTTATTATTATTATATTATATATTTTTTTATTTTTATTTATTTTTTTATTTTTTATTTTTAAACTAAATTTAAGCTACTAATAATTTCACTAACATGCTTACGTAAAACAAAATATAGAATACATGATGAGAGTTTTGGGTTGGGATGTTACGTCATATCTCCAAAATTTTAATAAATTTAAAGTCCAAATATCAAACATTTGTATGAAAAATTGGAAAAAAAACTAGTATTGAGTCCATGCTTGCACATAGGCCATGCTTTGTATAAGATGCTAAATATAAATATATATAAAATTTATTACTATATGACATAAAATGAAGTATATATTTCAGCCGCTATTCTATAAACTAATAAATGATAGAAAAATTTTATCTATTTTAATATATATATATATATATATTGGAAAAATGTTTAAAAGATTAGGACAATTAATGTAAAACAACTTTAGTTGGAAAAATGAATTCTTTAAGGCTATTTTCTCTCGGATCCTAAGAGGTATTATCTTTGGCCTAGATAATTGAGGGATGAATGACACATTGCGACTTCTACCCACAATTACCCAATAAGATAAGGATAAAACTTTCTCAAAATTATAGACAATACAAAAAGACTTCAAAGCAGGAAACCCTGTTTTCAATTAATTATTTTCCCTCGCATACACATCATACCAATAATGTATAGAACTTACCAAAGATCCTTCTAAACTCCCCTCTGTGGGTGATCCAAGACCAGTGTAAAGACAAGGTAAGAACAACTTCCCTAGTCACATTCTTGCTACATCTATCTCTTTAAGATACATATTGAGCAGCTATCATATTTTCTATTGATTTTTATGGCATGTACAAGTTATGCAAAGGTGCAAACTTCGAGATGTGTATTCTATTCGCTCAAAGGAGGCACATATTCAATTTTTTTTCCTCAAAAGATAATTATAATAATTACACAAACTACCAAAAAGCCCACGTCTTTCTTATTTTAGAAGGTCAAACCATCCCCTACCCCTAACAAAAAAAAAAAAAATCAGAATACCGAAACAAAACCTACAAAAACTCTAGGTTTTAGGTTTACACATTAAACTTTTAAGTTTTTCAATTGAGTCTTAAGAGATTTGAGCAACATCATATTAGTAAAAGAAACTCCTCCAAACAAAAAGCATCCTTGTGTGTAAATCCTTTATTTACTTTTATTTGTCCCTCTTAAGATTAGGCTATGTATGAGCATCAACGCAATAAAGCACAGTAAACGTAGATGGATTCATTCAAAATATGTTCACATTCAAGCTGTCACTCAAAATCATCATCAAACTTGTCCATTTTTACATGGAAATTAACAAAAATAAAAGGAGACAAGAACACAAATCACTCAATATTGAATCTCGCTTCAACTCTGATCTTAAAAAGCTAACGTAAATTGAGGTGAAGTTCACTTCATCCTTCACTCAGTAGGATGAGAAGCTTGAGGGAGTGTTTGGTTTGGCAATCCTAGACCAAATAAGAATGGAGCAATTGAACCGAGGAAAAGCCTCAACAATTTTCTTTAGTGGATCGATAACAGTTTTGAGCAATTCTACATAAAAGGACAAGTACGAGAGAGCAAAGATGGAAATAAGAAGAAAACCATGTAATATAAAGCAATTCTAGTCCATTGCTCCTTTTCTGAATTAGAAGTATCACGATGGCTGCAAAAGCCAACATCATCATTGAAACTGATAGAATCAAAAAAGTTAATGCGAGCATGAGCTTTTGCAGGAGAGACTGCTTGAAAATCCTCCATTTGAAAAGATGAAGTAAGAATATAGAGAAATCCGATGACTGAGGTTGAGCCAAAAGTGAGGGAGAGCACATAGGTCATGGGAAAAATCATGAAAAATGACCACTTAAGGAGGAGATGGTAGCCCATGTTCTAGTTCAGGCCACTTAGCATCGTGTAGGTAGATGCAATGGCAATAGTGGCAATTAAGACTACAACAATGGAGCAATTCTCCGCAGTCCTCTTGAGCCATTCTTTAGAATCCTCGCAAAGTCACTTGTTTTTTTCTTCAAAGAGCTTTTCTGCTGTCTGGCCTTTGTTGTTGAAGTGCTTGGTGAATATTCACACGCTGCAGGAAGAAAAAGTGCTTTTAAGTAATTTGTTCTTAGCTTGTGCAGCTTATTGGTAGGAAAATAGGTTTAATAGCTGCTCTGGAAATTGGCCCATTTGAAAGCATCGCTAAATAAAAGGAAATTGTTTCAGTTCATTAGCTAGGCAGTTCCTTCTGATTAGAATGCTTATAACTTTTTGGCTTTTACCTATTTATTGGGACCGAAAACCCAATGTTCCCAAGGTGCTATTAAGTAATACCAAATTAAGCAACTATAAGTTGCTCCAAGCTAACCATATCTAACATCAGGGATTGATGCTAATGATCCTATGCACAACAACTTCAAATCTTACAATTTTAGGCCTATTATATATATGCAAGAAAAATATAAATCCTCAATCAAATGAGGGGTCCATCCCCATGTAAAGGAGTGTGAAATGATTGCAAATTTCTCTTGACTGCTATGGCTACGACTTCTTTTGACAAATGAAGGAAAAGCACCGAAAGGAAGCCTGCATTGTTTGACAATGCAGTAAATTTTCAGCCGATCATCATAGAATTTTTAGCCACTCCTTACCTATAAATAAGGGATGGCTTAGCATCCTCAAAACTCACCAAGCAACAGAAAGAGATATGAGCTAGAGAGAGAGTCTTTCAAGCTTGAGAGAGAGAAAAAAAAAAATCTTTTGTGTAGAGAGTGAGTTTCTGTAGCGAGGGTGATACAAAAAGTGAGAATTTTTTTATGAATGAGTATCTCGGGTTGGTAAAAATATTCAAGACTCTTGTATAAAATTCTTTCCTATAGTGGTGATATTTTTCTTCTCTTAGTCCGTAGTTTTTCTCGATTTGGGTTTTTCATGTAAATCTTGGTATCCATATATTTTACTCTTTCTTAAATTTACTGTGAGTGTATTTTTATTCTGTGAGTGTGCTGGTCCCAACAAGTGGTATCAAATAACGCGAGCCCTAAAAAGTGGTATCAAAGCATCACGAATCCTAACAAGTGGTATCAAAGCCAAGGCTAGTATTGTCCCTACAGATATATGTACATGGTACTGTTCATACATACGTGTATTGTTCAGACATATATGATACTGTTCATACATGCTTATACTATTCATATATATAGTGGTACTGTTTATATATATGGTACTATACACGAGAGGGCACTATCCATAGTAAATTTTGTGAAAATGTCAGGAGTAAAAGATGAAGTGGAAAAATTCAATAGTGAAAATAGATTTTTCACATGGCAAAGAAGGGAAGGATTGGGGGAATCCAACTTCTTTTGGGACTTCTATGAGTGGGGAAGTCTGAGAAGAGGTGGTTGAGCAGATGACCCATGAGTTGGGTGGCCACTAGGATAAAAGGACTAAGGGTTCTAGTCCTGTTTCGAAAGCAAGCAGATTGTTGATTGGGACAAGATAGTTGCTTGGTAGAGGAGAGCTTGATCAAGGTTAGGGAAGACTAGCAAGGGACACAAGAGTTCTTGAAGCTTGCAGAGCTAAAAAAGGGGGATCAAACCTTCTGACCCTATGCCTTGTGTTGGCGGGGTAGTAGGTCAAGTGTTTAGCCAAACTAGAGGAGTCAGCTAGGCGGTGAATCAAAGAAAGACTTTGTGGGAGGCAAAGTTAAGATGCCAAGTGGTCGAGGTCCTACCTCTTGCACTAGGATGAAGAGCTGCGACAGAAGTCAGTTAGCAATAGGTAAAGGGGCTTTGAATACACAACAAAGCTGTTCAGCAGAAGACTTGGTTTCCAATGAAATGGACCAAGCAGAAGTAATTTTGTTGCTGGTTAGGCCAAGGAGTTGGCCTTGACTTTAGAAGAAAGCTAGTAAGAGGAAGCAAGGATGGCATTAGTTAGGGGAACCTAGGAGTCAAGCAAACCCAAGGACCGAGCATAGGTTCTGCTCGGGGAGTCACCAATCGAGAACAAGGTTGAGGATTGAGTTACGGATAAGGATGGGAGATCCTTGGAAGCTCGCGAGGAGCAGTAGGCCAAAGGTAGTGTGCTAATGGCTGAGAAAGAGTTTGGAGTGACAAACAGTCTCCAGATTGGTGTGCCGACATTGGCTAGAGTGTATTGGTCAAGGGGAATGTTAGGCACAAGGTGACTAGGACCAAAGACATTGGTTTTAGGATGGACATGGCTCATAAGGTTCAGGAGCATAAGAAGCAACTGTAAGGAGAGCAGCCCACCCTAGTAGATGAGAGCGATTTCCTCCAAAAAGCATGGGTCTGGGGGGGGGAGAGATTTGTTGGGTCCATCCCCATGTAAAGGAGTGTGAAAGGATTGCAAATTTCTCTTGGCTGCTACGGCTGTGGCTTTTTTTGACAAATAAAGGAAAAACACCAAAAGGGAGCCTGCATTATTTGACAATGCAACAAAATTTCAGCCGATCATCATGGAATTTTTAGCCACTCCTCACCTATAAATAAGGGATGGCTTAGCATCCTCAAAACACATCAAGAACAGAAAGAGATGTGAGCTAGAGAGAGAGTCTCTTAAGCTTGAGAGAGAGAGAGAGAGAAAGAGAAAAATTCTCTTGTATAGAGAATGAGTTTATTATAATGAGGGTGATAGAAAAGTGAGAATTTTTTTGTGAATGAGTATCTCGAGTTGGTAAAAAAACTCGAGAGTCCTGTATAAAATTCCTTTTTATAGTGGTGATATTTTTCTCCTCTTGCCCATGATTTTCCCAATTTAGATTTTTCACGTAAATCTTGATGTCCATATATTTTACTCCTTCCTAAATTTACTGTGAGTGTATTTTTCTTTTGTGGATGCGCTGGTCCCAAGAAGCGGTATAAGAGAATGCGGGCCCTAACATCAAAAGCATATCAAGTTTGGGATTTCAACTCAAACCAAAGGAAGCTGCTTATGAGTATCAAGCAAGTTAAACAACTTAAGTGGTTCCAAACTGTTGGACAATGATCCTAACATCGAGGAAGGTAGAAATGAGATCTGCCCATGTCCCAACAACTTGGAACTTCAACAATTTCAAGACTTATTTGCATGAAAGAAGAAAATTCTTAATGAGAAGTGAATGAATAGCGCTAATTCACCTCAAGCAAGAGTAAGTCTTCACGAAAAAGTAAGGCAAGACTTCTTAAGTCTTTACCAGCATTCTCATCGGCCATGATCCCAACCATATGAAGCACTAAATTCGCATCATTGGTGGTCTTTCTAATAAGCCTCATCATCGAAATTTCCAGCTTCTTCACAAAATTGAAAATATGAATTTGGTGGTACTTGATGACCATGTGCAATATATTCCTTGTTTCATCGTCTGTATGCTCAACTGTCTGAGGGTACATTTTGAGTATTTCCCCAACAATCTCGAGAATGCCCGACTTGGTGGCCATAAATCTTAGAATTGAAAATAGCAAAATGATATTGACAAAGCAGAATTTTCAAAATTTTCAATGTTTTATGCTTCGAAAACACAGAAAATGAACACTGAGAGTAGAAAAGATCACCCATCTAAAAAGATTTGAGAAAACATTAAGCTTGTGCTTCCAGATTCCAGGTGTGTTCATGGTTGAGTTTGGTTCAATTTGATGTTTAGATTTAAACTAAAGTATTTTATGGTTTGTGATTTTTACAAATCAAATTTGATCATAATTTAGAGTTTAGTGCGGTTTTAAACTCGCTTGTGATTTATAAAAAGAAATATATTAAATTCACTAATATTATAAAAATTTTAACAGAATTTTCCTAAAAATTAGTTTTTCATTTTTTTAACTTATTTAACTTAACAAATTCATTATTTATCAATTAAGTATCGTGATTATACATTATATAGTAAATATATTTATATAATATTATACAACTTCACTTATACTAATAGAAATCATACTTTAGAAAAAAAAAATTAATTTTTACAACGCATATAAATATAAAAGATAACAAAAAGAAAAAATATATATTCAAATAATAAGAATATATTACATATATAGAGATATAATTTTTAATATTATATATATATATATAAACTGCATGATTTAGTTCTGTTTATACTGTTTGTTTAAACGTCAAATATCATATTAAATCATATAAAATAATCCTATTCTGAACTGAACCGAACCAAACCATGATTTTAGCAGTCTAAATAGCTTGGTTTGATTTATTGAATACTCTTAACAGATTTCATCTTATCAACAATAATTTTGCTTATTTTCTTTTTAAAAATTGTGAATCATTACTTGGGGGTGCTTAGTTTAGCAATGAAAGCAGGGTGTTTTACATTTGACATTTGATGAATTTGTATAAGGTACAAAATGAGCAGCTGTCATATTTTTTTATTGATTTTTATGGACGCCAAGTCGGAGTTGCGCAAAGGTGTATGACTTCAAGAAAGGTATGCTATTCTCTCAAAGGAGGCACATTCTTCGATTTTTTTTTTTCTCAAAAGCTACTATAAAAGATAATTATAACAATTATACAAACTACCAAAATCCCACATACCTTTCATACTTTATAATAATCTCAAAATTCGCTTTTACATGGATATTAACAAGTAAAAAGGAGAGAACACAAATCACTTGATATTGAATCTCACTTCACACCTTTGATCTTAAAAAGCTAAGAAGTTCTATCAGATAATACTTAAAATGAGGTTAAGTTCACTTCATCCTTCATACAGCAGAATGAGAAGCTTGAGGTGTAGAAGTCCTTTTGAAGGGATCTGAGGGGGTGTTTTGCTTGGCAGTCCTAGACCAAAGAACGGAGCAATTGAACCGAGGAAAGGCCTCACCAATTTTCTTTAGTGGATAGATAAAAGTTTTAACTAATTCTATGTAAAGGGGCATGTACGAGAGAGCAAAGATGGAAACAGGGAAAAATGCCACGGAATACAAAGCAATTCTAGTCCATTGCTCCTTGTTCTGAATCAGAAGTATCACAGTGGCTGCAAAAGACACCATCATCATTGAAACTGACAGAATCAAAAGTGTTACCCCACCCATGAGCTTTCGTGGGAGAGACTGCTTGAAGTCCTCCATTCGAAAAGATGAAGTAAGAATGGAGAGGAATGTGATGACTGAGGTCAAGGCAAAAGTGAGGGAGAGCACATCGGTAATGGTGAAAAATTACAAAAAATGACTGGTTACGGAGGAGAGGGTAGCCCGTGTTCTGGTTCGGGCCACCTGGCACCGTGTAGGCAGCTGCAAAGGCAACAGTGGCAATTAAGACTGCCACGATGGAGCAGTTCTCTGCGGTCCTTTTGAGCCAGTCTTTGGCATCCTCACGAAGTTTTGTGTTGTTTTTTCGAAGAGCTTTTCTGCTGTCTGGCCTTCGTTGTTGAAGTGCTTGGTCAAATGGGCTGCAGATATTTTCTTCACACGCTGCAGGAAAAACAAAAAAAGTGCTTTTAAGTAACTTTTCCTTGGCCTCTGTAGTTTATCGGCCCATTTAAATGCAAATGCTTACAAGCTTCACTAAATCAAAGAAATTGTTTCAGTTCACTAGTTAGACAGTTCCTTAGTGATTAGAATGCTTATGACTTTTTGGCTTGCACTTATTGGGAGTAAAAACCCAATGTTCCCAAGGTGCTTATAAGTAAAACCAATTTAGGTAATTTTAAGTTGCTCCAAGCTGACCATAATTCTAATATCAAGGGATCGATGCTAATTATCCTCTGCCCAACTGTTTCGAATCTCACAATTTTAGGCCTACTATATATGCAAGAAATATGCAAATCCTCAATCAAAAGCAAATCAAGACTGGGATTTCAACTCAGACAGAGCAAATCCAAGAAGTACAAGCCAAAGGAACGTGCATATGACCATCAGGCAAATTAAACAACTAAAGGGGTTCCAAACTGTTGGACAATGATTCCAACATTGAGGAAAGTAGAAATTGGACGTGCTCACGTCGCAATAGCTTGGAACTTCAACAATTTCAAGACATATTTGCAAAGAAAGAAGAAAGTTCTGAAAAGAGACGTGAATGAAGACCTAAAATTAAATAAAGAAACCGGAAATTCACCTCAAAAAAGAGCAAGTCCTCACGCAAAAGCAAGGCAGGACTTCTGAAGTCTTTGTCAGCATTATCATCGGCCTTGACCCCAACCATGTGAAGCACTGAATTCCCATTATTGGTGATCTTTCTAACAAGCCTCATCATTGGTATTTCCAGCTTCACCACAAAATCAAAAATATGAATTTGGCGGTACTTGATGGCCACGTGCAATATATTTCTCCCTTCATCGTCTATATGCTCAACAGCCTGAGGGTACATGCTGAGTATTGCCTCAACAATCTCAAGAATGCCCGTCTTGGTGGCCAAAATCAGTGGTGTTTCAGCCACCTCTGCTTGTGTCTTAGTCTCTTGACCTGTGGGATCTTTTTGTTCAGTCTTAATTATTTCTTCTTTCTGAGAAGTTGAGGAGGTATCTACTCGAAAATTGTGGGTCTGCGGCTTGCTGTTGTCCACGTTAGGCTCAGTGGCCACCCAAGAGATGTCTCGTTCAATCAAGAACTTGGCAAGCTTGACTGCTGATTCGTATTTGTACTTCTTTCCCCGAATTGCTTCCCATAAAGGAACTCTACAAAATGTTTCGACTACTCAAGAGGCAAAACAAGAAAGGGTCAGAATTAGGTTGGGGATTCATGAAAAATAATGTAGTCTAAAATTGAAAGAAAGTGGGCGCATGGCTTGTTGGCCTTATTTTTGTTTGGCTTTGAAACCAAAAAACCGAAAAAGCCTAAATCCAATCGTGGGCTTTTTGGGCTAAATAGAAGTTAAGACCTTTCCTGGATTAGATATTCTACCTTCTTCCATCGGCGGTTCATCTTCAGTTGAGACACCTGAAAAGGCTCAAATATGTGAGTTACAAATTACCCTGAAAATTAGTGAAAAGCATGTTTAGATCGCCAAAAGAAGCTTATAGAACAAAGTTAATCATTATATGACGGAGCTAAATTCCGGGGAATCATACAAGAGTGGACACGCTTCTTCAGGTACCACTTCTTGCCTCCAAAGTTGAATGCTGAAGGATTGCAAGAAAGAAGTTGAAGAGCTGTCATCCGATCTCCATCCTTCCGGTCCACCAAGTATTCGTGCTCTCTCGCAATATGAAGGCCAAATCTGGCTCATGTTCGGAAGAATTAGCACGACATGTCTGTCTGAATTCGTGTTTTGTTTTTATTTTCTGTTATTATTTTCTATGTTCTTAGAAAGAGAGAAACTCTAAAAATCTAGGAACGTCAATTTCAGTTTTGGACAAAAATAGTTTTTTAGATTTTTGAAAACAACTTTTTGCTTTTTTGCAAAAAGGGATTTCTAAAAATTCTCCCAAAAAACAAATTTTGAAAACAACCTGTCACACAGGTTTTTGTCTCTGAAAATGGAACAGTTTCCAAAAAATTCCAAATAGAAAAAAAATCATGCATGTGTATACTCAGAAGGTACTCACCGAAATGCTCAGTGAGAACAGAAATGTGAAGAATGGTGGTCTCATCATTTCGTTGATAGAATTTCTCCCGCCTTTCTTCCAATACTCCTCCTTCACTAGCAAGACACTCATTGAATTTCTCATCAAGAAACTTGAACATTTGCATCTTCCCATATCGGGCTGCACGAAAAAGAGCATTCTCTCCCCTGAAGTCAGGGGTTGCAAGTTAATATAAATATAAATTAATTTAATACAAATACGATTGACCATTACATAGCTTATTTTTAATATTAATGAATAATTTATTGTTTAGAGAAGTTTTAACATGTTTTAATATATAATAAATTTAATTTAACACGAATTTCAATAAAAAAAACAATTGAAAATTACGAATTCCGATCCCATACATTAAATTTTTGAGTTCGAGTAACTCAGGCGCCCTGCGAAGCATCTCCCCTGCGGCGGGGACTAATCGGTTGGATGTGGCCGCCTCATGAAGAATGGTGTTTCCGGTGTCATTTTTTGTCGTCAGTTTGTTGGTTTTGGCCTCCGGCCACTGTCTGAGTAGATTCAATACCAAGTCCTTCTGTTTGGAGTAAGTAGCCATATGGAGGACCGTGTCTTCGTGTATGGTTAGTTTGTGCATTGGGCCTTCTAGGACTCGCTTGCACAGTTCAATCACCTTTTTTTTCATTTCCGCTCATCAGAGCCCTGTACAGGTCTCCGTCAAGGGCAATCATCTTGTTAAGAGCCACGGAGGGGGAGAGGGAGACGGAGAGGGAGAGGATAATAGGAAGGAGAAGGAACAATTATTTGGCGCTATAAATAGGCACTCAAGGGGGAAAGGTTGATTGAACAGCCACTGATGGTTCCTACCTGCAGAACTTTTAACTTTTTCTTAGGGGTGCATATGGTTAATTTCGGTCAATTTTTGGGTACATTTTGAAATAAATTAACTAAAATTTTCAGTTTTTTAAAAAATAATACCATCCAAACTGAGCACACAAAATATTTTAACCAAATTAAAAATTTTCTTTGCATTATATATATAAATGTAAATTAACTTATATAGTTATTTATTCAATCTGATTATAAGTTGCAGAATGTTGATGGTTTGATTTAATTTAGTTTAATATTTAAATTTAAATTAAATTTTATTTTTACGATTTATAATTTTTAAAAATCAAATTAAACCATGATTCATGATTCGGTTTAATTTCAAATCTTGATTTGTGATTTGTAAAAAAAAGGAATTTATTAAATTCATTATTTTTATAAAATATTTTGACAAAACTTTTCTAAAAATAGACATTCAAAAATTTTCTTTAATCTATTTGATTCAACAAATTTATTATCTATCAATTAATCATAATAATTACACATTATACAATAAATATATTTATATAATATAACGAAGTTTGAATCATATTAAAAGATTCACTCTCTTGGAAAAGGAAAGTAATAAGTTATTAAAATAAATATAAATATAAAAAAATGAACAATAAAAATAATTCATTCATATAAAAAATAATTTTAAATTTTATACAAATATGAATTATATAATTTTGTTAATTTTATATAATTTATTTAAAAATTAAATATCAAATCAAATTATATAAAAAATATATTTTTAAAATAAATTATATTAATTTAAATTTATTATAATTTTATATGTTTAAATAGTTTGTTACGATATATTAAACGAATAACCGAATGTAACCCAATAGCCTGGCGTGCTGGTCCGGTCGCTTCTACCGAAACAAACGAGTGAAAAAGTTGGGCACGATAGTCAAATATATGCCCATATAAGGCTTTATTTAATGCTGGGTGCCGGCCAGTAGCCTTTCATGGTGGGTCTGAATCTTTTCTACCAACTCTTGTTTTGTCTTAACTATCTGGCTCGGTGTTGCGTTTGGTACTCAGCATTTGCGGACACACTTTTCCAAGCTTCTTTTGTTTTCTGCTGCATGTAAAAAGTTGACGTTAAGGAGTGGATTGTTCTACTTTAAATTAAGCACTTTTTTAGAGTTTTTTACAAGTGAAAAAAAGTAGCACGTTAGGTTAATAAATCAAATATGTAAAAAATAAATTTTTTTATTTTATAAAAATAGAATTACTTTCCAAAAACAATGCCAGATTAAATTAGACACATCACCCGAAGGAAATGAAGTTCTTGATATAGTCCTCCAACTATTTATTTTTTGTTGCAACTCTAATATGTTATGAGAAGAATTTCAAAATCATCACTTAAGTTTTATTTACATTGTAAAATTATCCCTGAACTACTAAAGTTCAGTGATGATTTTGCTGAAATATTGAAATTTGAGGGATGTTTTTAAAATTCTCCCATTTGCCATGCCATTTCTTTGTTGCCTTCAAGTTCGTGTATGATTCATTCAAAATAATAAAAATAAAAAAAAGGCAAGAAACAAATAAAGGGCAGCATCTAGCAACTGGATTAAAGGGAAATTATATAAGAGAATCAAGTGCTAAACTTCCTGTTGAAGCATTTTATACTTCTCATCCTGCACAACGTAACACACGGCGCACGGCGCGATAGTTTGGGTACGTTTTTTACTTGTTTCAAAATTTTCAAAAACTAAAACCAAAATAAAACTGTTTGAAAGGTGTTTTCGCTCTTCAAAAGAATGATTGTCAAGGTGGAAATAAGCACAACTGCTTGCAAACTGCCCATGACTTAGCTTGGTTGAGCCTAGTTTGATTTGATTTGTTTAGTTGATTAAATCAAGGTCGTGTAAAAAAGAAATCTTATTTATAAACCATGCTTGACTTATTAAATTTTGCCTACCATGCTAGTTTTACAAGTTATTTTATATTATATACATGTATAATATAATATATAATATATCATATTTCATATGTGTAATATTTGATAATTTGTTATAAAATTCAGTGAAAAATAAATTTTATAAACTCATATAAGTTGAGACTTGCACAAGAATTTAACAGGTTTTAACTTGGCTTAATTAAAACTTTCTAAATTTTATTATTTTAACTTGATGGATTAATAAGTTAAGTTAGGTCTCAATAATTAAGTAAATAAATCAGACCCACTCTAATTTATTAATTTGTTACAGGTCACAAATCAAACTCAGGCCTATAAAATTTCTGAATTAGGTCTCGTGAGTTTAGCTTTTGTTTTCACTCCTAGAAGCATCAAGAGTTCATCCAACTGAGAATTTCTTTTTATTTTTCATATATTTTTAAAACAAATACAACAGATTATTGTTATTCAAAGCGTTTTCTATTTTTTTATTTTTACAAAACATAATTTCATTTTCATGAAACCAGAAAGCAGACAGACGCAGGATTAAAGTAAAATAATGTCACATAAGCCAAAGCAAAGAGCAGCCAGTATAAAAAATTATACTGACATTGTCTTGGAGTCCAATATCACCCAAACAGTATCGATTTTTCAAAAACAAAGATAATTGAGTTCTTCTCCATGTGACATTACAATGAATTTTTTATTTCTTAGAATTTTCAACGGTGGATGAAATAAAAAAATTTAATAAAACTTTTGGGTGCTGCAAACCGCATGCCATCTTGACTATGATTCACACGAAGTCTTTAATTAATACTAATGGATAATGTTGAGGCAATGCAGATTTACGTCTCTTCTTTTTTTATTTTTTTATTTAGAAGGGAGAAAAGGAAAGAGATAAAGAAATAAAAAAATGGAAAAGGAAAACTCAAGTGAGTGGTTGTTGGCCATTGTTACAGTGTGGCTGGAATGTCATCAGTAGCTGTGAAAAGACTTTCCTGTATGAACACATGTAAGGCTTTTCCTTTTAGTTTAAATACTCAATGGTTAACTGTCTCCGCTCACAATTGTTCCCGATTGTGTCATAAAATTTTCACACTCGGCTTTATCTTCAGAGATTTTGAAAAGTTCAGAGAAAATAAAATATTAATTTATCGTGCTTTAATAATTTATAAATCAAAATTATTGAAATTATTATATTTAATAATAAAAACTATAATTAGAAAGATAAAGGTTGAAATTTCTTGGAAGAAGATTTTAAACCACCCAAAATATTAATCATAAAACTTTTGAGTTTATTTTAATAAAATTTCCTCATATTTTTTATTTTTTATTATTTCTCAATGATTTAGATATATATATTTTTTATTTTACTTTTTAAAAAATAATTTTTTAAATATAACCAAAATATTCCTCGTTATAAAGAAAAAAATAGAAAGAAAAATTATATGATGACTAAATTTTTTATAACATATTAAAAGAATCTATAATCCATAATCGTTAAAAAAAAGTCTAAGCCAAATACTTCCTTCCTAAGAGAGAGAGAGAGAGGAGAGCCTGCAGAGAAAGATAGAGAAGGAGCTTTTTTCCACTGCTCATTAAGGAGAAGGCGTGCAGACTAGTCCTGTTCACGGTTTCAGTTCGGACTGTGAATCAGTCCAGACCGGACCAAAAAAAATCAAACCGAACCGGACCGGTAATATCTGGTCCAGTTTTGAACTATGAAAGTTCGCCATCCGGTTAAGGTTTAAGTTTTTTTTTTGAACCTGAACTAGAACTACACTAGAACCGTGAAGGAATCGGTGAATCAAAATTAGGAATGAACCAAAACCGTGAATGAATTGGTGAACCAAAACCAAAATTATTATATTTAATAATAAAAACTATAATTAGAGAGATAAAGGTTGAAATTTCTCGGAAGAAGATTTTAAACCACCAAAAATATTAATTATAAAACCATTTTGAGATTATTTTAATAAAATTTCCTCATATTTTTTATTTTTTTATTATATCTCAATGATATAGATATATATATTTTGTATTTTACTTTTTAAAATAATAATTTTTTTAAATATAACCAACTATTCCTCATTATAAAGAAAAAAAATAGAAAGCAAAATTATATGATGACTAAAATTTTTATAACATAATAAAAAAAAATCTGTAATCCTTAATAAAAAAGCTAAGCCAAATACTTCCTCAGAGAGAGAGAGAGAGAGAGAGAGAGAGAGTGTTGTGTGTGTGTGTGTGTGTGTGTCACCACCCAAGAATTAGATTCATGATCAGTGTTAAGTTAAAATAAATTTTAACCCTACAAACATAATAGAAAAATCAAAATAACTAAACCAAAACCTGATATAAGACAAAATAAAATTTAATCTAAATAATAACCAAACTATCAACGCATCAATAGAAAAATCTATTAGTAGTCAAATAGAGCTAACTAAAAATTCAAAAATACAAAATCTAATAAAAAACCAAAATAACTAACTTCTTCAATATCAAGAAATAAAAGACAGCAGAAATCATAGACTCCCCTCAAGCAACAGGATCCGTCAAATTAATGAACTCTGAATCTAGAAAAATATGAGAGTGAGTCTACAAAACAATGAATAATAATATATATTTATGAGAATAAAGAACATACATACAGATATAATAGATAGCTTACTGCAAATAGATTTTAAAACAAATATTCATGATTTAGGGAACTCATAATTTAAAATATAGCAAATATTAGAAATTGGATTAGTGACTCATAGTCTATCGAAAAAGAGAACGACAACACTTAGTCTGTCATAAAATGGAAAGGCAACACTTCAGTTTACTAGTATACAAATATGCAAGTTAGGGTATCCAGTCTAATACCTACTTCCGTTAGTTACAGTATTCTAAAATCTAAAACTCCTTTAAAAACAGTTTTCCAAAAATAACAAATAGTTTAAAAGAATTTCTATTCACAGATATAAACAGAATCAAACATAAGTAACAGATAGCTATTTCAAAACAATTTTAGAAATTACATACATGCCTCTTATTACACTTTTATAACAAAATTTAATTCAATTTTTAGAAATCAGATATATCATTAAAATCAGAATTTAGAACATAAATGAAAAACAGTAAATTCTCATAAATACACATCATTACTCACTAAACTAATGGAAGTCAAGTAATTTGATCTTTAGTGAAATGGGCTTGATGAGAACCATACAAAAAATCTAAAATAATAAAATAGCTTATTTTACATTTCTAATACATCTAAGAATCAAATAAACATAATTTTCTTGATAAAAACTTAAGTAAATTCCTAAATTTTCATTCTTGAAACCTATATTAGATTACCTAAGTTCCGAATCAATTAAATAAGTTAGGAACTGAGTCTGAAAGTTTTGAACCAGACTTATAAAGTATAGAATCGGTTTATTTAACTTATAAACTAAGTATTAAAATACTTAACCAACATTGAACCAGTCACTAGGGTGTTAGCCAGTCATGATTTGGCCTTTAACACACTAAACCATCTTGAATCGGCCTCTAAGGTAGTAAACTGCCCTTTAATACACTGAACTGAACATTTAACACACTAAGACGACATATAACACACTAAACCGGGCATTAATACAATGAACCGAGAAATTAACATAATGAATCAGAATAAAAATTACTGAATTGGTCGCTTTAAGTAGAAAATCAATCATTTTAACACTGAACCGATCTTTAACAGTATTGAACCGATTGGTTAAACATTGAATCAGTCTCTAAGGAGTCATGAACTGGTCAAACTGTACACTGAACCAGTGCTTAAAACCCTAAACTGTCCAATTTATGCTCTGAATTGGTGTTAACCCTAGTCTGTTGGTTTGTTAAATCCAGATCCTAGATCTGAATCCTATCATAGTTCAAACCCGACAACCCAATAACCCATCAGCCCAATCTAGTCATAACCCAAAACCAAATGCACCCAAATAGGTCTCGTCAGTTTAGCTTTCGTTTGCACTCCAAATAGCATCTAGAGTTCATCCAAGTGAGAATTTTTTTTATTTTTCATATATTTTTAAAACAAATACAACAGATTATTGTTATGCAAAGCGTTTTCTATTTTTCTATTTTTACAAAACATAATTTCATTTTCATGAAACCAGAAAGCAGACAGATGCAGGATTATCGTAAAATAATGTCACATGAGCCAAAGCAAGGAGCAGCCAGTATAAAAAATTATACTGACATTGTCTAAGAGTTCATTATCACCCGAAGAGTGTTGATTTTTCAAAAAGAAGGATAATTGAGTTCTTCTCCACGTGACATTACAATGAATTTTTATTTATTAGAACTTTCAACGGTGGTTGAAATAAAAAAAAAAAAATGTAAGAAAACTTTTGGTTGCTGCAAACCGCATGGTCATCTTGACATGATTCCAACAAAGTCTTTAATTAATACGAATGGATAATGTTGAGGCAATGCGGATTTACATCTCTTCTTTTTTTTATATATATTTTTTATTTAGAAGGGAGAAAAAGAAAAAACAAAGAAATAAAATAAATGGAAAAGGAAAAGTAAAGTGAGTGGTTGTTGGCCATTGTTTCAGTGCGGCTGGAATGTAATCAGTCGCAGTGAAAAGACTTTCCTTTGTGAACACATATAAAGCTTTTCTTTTTAGTTTAAATACTCGATGGTTAAATGTCTCCGCTCACAATTGTTCCCGATTGTATCATACAATTTTCACAGTCTGCTTTATCTTATGAGATTGTGAAAAGTTTAGAGAAAATAAAATATCAATTTATCGTGCTTTAATAATTTATAAAACAAAATTATTGAAATTATTATATTTAATAATGAAAACTATAATTAGAGAGATAAAGGTTGAAATTTTCTGGAAGAAGATTTTAAACCACCCAAAATATTAATTATAAAACCATTTTCAGATTATTTTAATAAAATTTCCTCACATTTTTTATTTTTTATTATTTCTCAATGATTTAGATATATATATTTTTTATTTTACTTTTTAAAATAATAATTTTTTAAATATAACAAAAAAATATTTCTCGTTATAAAGAAAAAAATAGAAAGAAAAATTATATGATGACTAAATTTTTTTATAACTTAATAAAAAAATCTATAATCCATAATCCTTAAAAAAAAGTCTAAGCCAAATATTTCCTTCCTAAGAGAGAGAGAGGAGAGCCTGCAAAGAGAGAGAGAGAGAGAGAGAGAGAGAGAGAGAGCTTTTTTCCACTACTCATCGAGGAGAAGGCGTGCGGACTAGCCCTATTCACAGTTTCGGTTCGGACCGTGAACGCCCAAACTGAACCCAAAAAAAACCGAACTGAACCGGATCGGCAATATCCGATCTGATTCTGAATCGTGAAGGTTAGCCGTTTGGTTAAAGTTCAAGTTTTTATTAAATCTGAACTGGAACTGGATCGAAACTATGAAGGAATTAGTGAACCAAAACCAAAAATGTATCGTGAACCATAAACTAGGAACCAGAATCATGAGTGAACTGTGAATGAACTATCAATCATGAATCGTGAAAGTAAACTGTAAACCAAAACTGTGATGAACAGTGAAATATTTAGTATTTTAAATGTTTAATTTTTATTATTTAAAATATTTTTATTTTTTCATTTAAAGTTAAAATGAAATACATTGTATATAGAGGTGTGTAAAATCAAACTAAACCAAATCAAACCAATTAACCAAACCAAACTAATTTTTAAAATTTGGTTTGGGTTATTTAAATTTGGTTTAGTTTGGTTTGATTTAAAAAAAGAATTCAAAATTAGAGTTTGGTTTGGTCTAAAAACCAAATTAAACTATTCTAAACTAAAAATCAAAATTGTAAAAATATTTTTCTTTCATAAAAAAATACACACACACATACATATATTTATATGAATATAAGTGTGTGTGTACATAGACACACACACACACACACACATACATACATACATACATACACACTTGTATACACACACACATATAAATTTTATCCACTCATGTAAATATAAGTATATATACATATACATATATTTATATTATATAAATATATATATGTATACACGCACACACACATGCACACGCGTGCACACTCACACAAATGTAAATATATGTATGTTTGTATATATGTATACATACATAAATAGGTAAATATATGTATTTACGTATTTATGCATATATACACACACACACAATACACATATTTTTATATTTTTATGAATATATATATACATATATATACACATGCACACTGAAATTTTATGTTTAGTTTAGTTTGATTTATAATTAAATTGGATTATTTGGTTTCTAAAGTATTTAAAATCAAAATACCAAAAAATCAAACCCAATTATCAAAGACCAAACTAATATTATGGTTTATATATACTCATATGTATATGTACGTGTGCACACATACATATATATTTTTATACTTATATGAGTATATACACACACACACACACACACATGAATAGTTCAAATATATATATATGAGTATATATATATATTTTTTTCAATGTTTAATAGTTTAAATATATTGGAAAATAGATTATTTAAAATATTTCAAATGATTTATAAGTCAATAAATTAAATATTTTTGGTAAAATCAAATTGGAACTGAATCGAATTGCGGATGAACTGGAATCGAATTGAACTGTGAATGAACTGAGAACGAACCGGGAATTGGACCAAATCACGAACAAACGGGGAAATGAACTGTTATGAATCAGGAACGAATCGGAATCAGAATCGTGAACCGGACCAGTCCAAAATCATGAACCGGCCTGAACGGAACCAAAACCGTAACCGTGACAAACCAGAACCGTGAACCGGCCTAGAATTGGCATGAACCATAACTAGAACCGGACCACCCTTTAAGGTTTCAGTCCTGGTTCACATTTTTTTGGGACCGGAACTAGCGGTCCAATTCTGATCCAGGCCGGTTCAAGGCCCATGAACAGGGCTAGTGCGGACCCATCCCGTTGACCACTGAGATTAGCTGCCTTTTTTTAGACTATGTATAGCTACGGATATAGGATATAATTAAACAAAAAAAAATTAATAATTTTATTTAAATTATATTATATTTACCGGATATTTGGTATTATTTAATAAAAAATAAGAGATAGTTATTATTTAATAAAAAATAAGAGATAGTCAGATAAGAAATATTTTACATAAAATATCTTTGTGAGCACTATTTATCATTCTCATTTTTGTAAGAGCTCAGAATTTAGTCTTATTTTTTTATATGAATAATAGGAACATTTTAGTCAAAAAAAGAAAAATAAGAAGTTTGATAAGGAATAATAAAACTATCACACTCTCTTCATGCAACACTATTTTTCTCAAGCTGATATTTATTCATCTTGTGGTCTTTCTTTGATTTTGTTATATACATATCAAAAACAAAATAAGCACTACTAGAAAATGGGCGATAACTGAAGCAAAAAATGCATTGGTAAGGTTGTATTCTACGTCAAAAGCAGCAAAACTGACATAATAGCCGACGCAAAAAGTTGCGTCGGAAAAATGGCTATCGGAAAAAAAATTACCAACGCAAAATAATACTATGTCAGTAATTTCCAACACAAACTGAGATGAAAAAAAAGTTCCTAATGACATTAAATAAATTTTGATGCAAAATAAAATTCCTGATGAAAGAACCCAAGAGTTTTCAATGCAAAGTTTTAGTTATATACGCAAATTGTGTCAATAAAAAATTCTTTTGTTAAATATTTTTGTTTTTTTAATTTTACTTCCAATGAAATCTTGCATCAGAAATTTCCAACCCCTACTGGCTTTAGAAACTAATAATATGTTTTTTCATATTTTTTATGAATCAATAATTAATTATTAATTATTAAAAATTATTAATTATTCAATTAATATTAATTAAATTAATTCAAATTTTGTAGTAAAAATAATGCATATTTTTTTATATATATATATTATGTTTTAATTTATTTAACATACATACAAAATTGAAATTAATAATTATTATTAATTACTTTTTTATTAATTAATTATATATTATTATTAATTATTTAAAATTTAATTAATAAAAAAAATTAATTCAAAATTCTTTGACAAATTTAGATATTTTTGAAATATATATTTTATTATAATTTAATTAAGGTGCTCACTTACATAAAATCAAAATAACACATGTACAAATGTTCGTGAAAATAATATTCAAATATCTAACTACAAATATATAAAACAATGTCACGATACAAACATAATACAATGTCTCCAAAAAAAAATAATCCTGACAGTCATCGTCGTCTGACTGAGATGATGAATCAGAATCGTGTGTAGAAGCAGGCGAGCATGCCTGATCGGGTGGTGTGCCCTTAATCCCCTCAATCATTTTATACAAATTCTGAAGGGCAACCTCCATACTTCTCATTTTTTTCCAAAATTCCTTATTTTCTTCATGGAGATTTTACACCTCCAATAGCATAGAATATTGATCACCAACATTAGATGGAGGATAATGGATTGACTGGAAATAACTCTGCCTTCCAAGACTGTATATATGTTGGAAGGCTCTCCCCCCAGCACACCTCTCTCAGAGCTCAGTGTCTATCATCCGCTAAGATTTTGGAGTAGACATATTTTCAAGTGCAGACTAGGAGGATCGAGTAGTCTGGAAGTCAATCAACATACACAAATATATCATAGAATAAGTTTAACAATTAAATATATTAATTATAAAAAGTTAGTAAATAATACAAATATTTAATAAATTAAATAAATTTACTTACATAAGTTTTTTCCGATTGTTGGTCCACCCACACTTCCTAGCCATCCTTTCTCCTGGTGTGAGTGTCCTTAAAAATTTCAAAAAAATAGAGAGTCCAGCCAGTCTCTTTTTCCTACAATATATAATAATTATTTTTTAGTTATTTATAACTATTAGATAATAATAAGTTTTTTAAAATAATAAAACTCACCATTCTTATAGCATGCTCATGTGGAGGACTAGAGCCTCCTGCGTAGAGAGAACTGTCTTTTTTCAAACAGTGGTTCCCTTTATTCTGAAAGCTTATCTTATTAAACTTCTCTCATTTCCAATAAATCTGAAACTCATCCCACACAAAAGGCAGGATCCAGTCCGATTTGCCTCTAATCCGTGCATTCTGAAGCATATCAGAAAACATATGAGATCCACGAGTATTGAATATTCGTCTTATGGCTGCTCGTCTTGTGGATCTCATGTACAATATTTCTGCAAAAAGATGCAAATAAACAGTTTATAAAAAATCAAATATTATTATAAAGAATAATATATTTAACCATAACTGTATTGAAATACGAACTTGAAACTCATCAAATCACAAATTGCGGGGAGCTATCCTCCATGAAGGATAACATGATGTATACTTCAATCAAATCACTGCTGTGATAGCATGAGCAACGGCGTTCAAGGATGAAATATATAAAAGCAAAAAGAAGAATCAATACTAGTGTTTGAAAAGTTAGAAAATATTTATCAAAATTCTTGAAAAATTAATATTTAATACTTACCCCACATCACCAACAGGCCTAATCAGCGTCTTCCTAGAACTGCTACAAAAAGTGGTAGATAATTCGACCCGAGCAGGGTTGGATGGAGAAGAATTAGGTACAGGGATAAAAGGAAAAGCGCTGTTAGTAGAGGCAGCGGTACTGCAGGCAAAAGCCGGTGAAGCGGGTCCTCCAACAGTAGATGGGATAGGAATGTATCCAGAGGTAAGTATAAACTGAGGAAGTTGCGACACGAATTGAGAATGTGTAGCCTCGTAATCATAAAATGCCCAGGTAAGGTCAATGGACTCCCTAATAATCACTAGGAGCAAGGGTCTGGAAGGATGGTATGAAAGATGATCACGCCGCTTTTTTGAACGCCTAGTATCTATACCCTTACCCTTACAGGTTTACGCTTAAAATCCATTTATATTGATAGATATATTTAATTTTTTTATTTAAATTATATAAGATAAAAGAAATTATTACTTAACTTTGAGTTGTGGAGCATAATTCAACTTTATTAAATCATTAAATTAATAGTAATAATATTTATTAAATAATATATTGAAATATATCTCTTTGTCATTAAATAATATTTTTATTCATTAAATAATAATTTAATAATGTTTTAATTCATTTAATTTATTTGATTTTAATTTTACTTCATTAAATTAATAGTTATAATATTTATTAAAGAATATTTTGAAATATCTCTTTAGTAATTAAATAATATTTTGGATTAATATTTTATTTATTAAATAATATTTTAATTAATTAAATTTATTTGATTTTGAATTTTAAATCATTATGTTAATAGTTTTTAATATTTATTAAATAATATTTTGAAATATATCTTTTCTATAATTTTCTTTTTCTATCTCTTTATTTATTTTTTATGGTTCTCTTTATCTATCTCTTTATCCACTTTTTTAGGGTTCTCTTATCTATGTATTAAATAATATTTTAAAATATATCTCTTTAGTCATTATATAATATTTTAGATTAATATTTTTATTCATTAAATAATATTTTATTTAATTAAATTTATTTAATTTTGAATTTTAAATTATTATATTAATAGTTATAATAGTTATTAAATAATGTTTTAAAATATATCTCTTCTATAATTTTCTTTTTCTATCTCTTTATCTATTTTTTATGATTTTCTTTCTAAAATTTTCTATTTCTCACTTTAAACAAATAAAAGTATGATTATAAAAAATATAGCTTTCTTAAATTTATTAAACTACGTGTCACTATTAGAAATTAATTTTAAAAAATTGAGATTTCTAAAATAGGTCTAACAGCTCTGACATTTTAAAAAATATTTAACAGGTGTTTGTGAGAGCTTTTTAGAATCATTTTTGTATTTTCTGAGACATTAATCACTTTTATAGTATTTGAATTGCATATTGTAATTTTTACTTCTAAATTTTTAAATTAATAAAATGTGAAAGGAAACTATTTTTTGAAACCGAGAAAGGGGGTTGAATCAAGAACAGACGTTTCTATGCAAATGTTGACTTTGGTAACTCAAATATAAATTGAATTTGACTTAGTCCAAAATATTTGCAATGAATTTCTTAAATTAAAAATACTTGTTTTTGTCAAAATATGATCACAATGAATCTAATCTTATAATTTACAAGTTAAAATGTCTTTTAATGTATTTGTGAGGGAGAATACTTAGCAAGAGAATTTTTTTCAGTAACTTTTTAAATCTTATATCAATAAGATTATATATATATATATATTATAGATTGATTTATAAAATTAATTATAAGAAGTTACAAGTTATCCTTCTGAATTCAAAAACAATATAGATTGAATTGACCACTCGGAAATGGACCCAACCCCGTTTCTAGTGTCAACTAATAAGAAAATTCAGGAGGCCTTGGTGGGTTGGGAATTGGAAGTCTCTCTGTTTTTTTTTTTTTCCTTGATCATCAATTATCTTTGTAGAAATCAAGAGACAACGGGGAAAAAAAACACTAAATTCTTCGCTGAGGAAGTATAAAAATTACACAATTTAGATTAAAATTATATAATTTAGATTAAACACTCCAACCATCCTTATGTCAACATTCAAATCAAATAAAAAATAATAAAATAAAAATTATTTCAAAATTATAAAATAATAGAATTAAATTATCAAAAGTTAGCCTTTTGTTTATTTTTTTTAAATTAAAATAAAGAAATATAAATAATATTTTAAATAAATTAAATAATATTTTAATTATTAATTAGATGAATAATCTAATCAGGTAAAATTGGATTACTGTCATTTATTTTTTAACAAAACTGTTAGGTAACCGTTAGTTAACGGTTACTCAAAAGGGAAAAATATATTTTCATAATAAGAATGGAGCTAAATGTCATTTAAATGAACTAGGAAGAAGTGGGGTGTTTTTTACCCATATTTTTTAAAAAATAGATTTATTTTGTAGCACCCTCGATTTTTCAACTGAGAAAAAAATTTTAAAAAAAGTAAAATAAATGAAAAATGACATAATGAATCCAATTGATTATTATTTTATAAATCAAATATAAAACTCTTTATTGTATTTTTCCTACTTTCTATTCTTTAACTTTTTTCTGTATTTTTTAAATATGAGACACTGAAAGCTTTGGAAACTCTATTGTTCAAGTACAATAATCTTCTAAGAATTTTTTTGGCACTTATAAAAAATGGGGATTTTTTCTTAATTTTTTGAAATCACTTTTGAAGGTAACATGTCAAACAGTTCTCTGCTTTAAAAAATGTAAAAGTATTTTCAAAAATAATATTGGATCAAGAATATTTCTTTTCCTTTAATTTGCTATTAATGCAAATATACTGAAAAAAAAAACATAAAACTTGATTAGTAGCCATAATCACAAAAAATGAAAAAAAAAATATTCAGAAAAAGAAAAAGAAAACAATTTTCATAGCTAAAATAATTTTATGATATTTCTCTGACTTATATTCTACATATTGGCGCGAAGGTGGCCGCCACCTAGGGAATGTTTGGTGTAGCAATGCAATGGGCACATCCTCAGGTTGCTCTATTGGCAGATTTGGGTTGTTTGCTTTCAAGGCTCTTGGTGTTGGCAATTAGTTTTTTGCTTGTTTAGTTATTTATTTATTTAATTATTGTAAATGATTTGGCTTGGTTGTCGTGGCATACAGTGGGGTCCTCTCTTGTATGATTTTTTTTTTCTAATTTTGAGATGATTTTACAATTATGATATGTTTAAGAATTATTTTGATTAAAATGAGTTTAGGGGAATTTTGGGATTTTATAAATCCTTACTTTTGGGTTTATAAAGTTGATCCCAGTTTAAATGAAAATGTATATATTAAATCTTTAAATTTTTTTTATAATGAAAAATTTCTTTGCTTTAAAAAAAATATTCTCCATTTATAATCCGATGCATGAAAGTCAACATAAGAGCAAAGTATATTTAACATTAGCATATATTCATTAATTCATAGACAATATTTGGTAGTATTGGATGGCTAGAACACATGACAAGAAAAAGTACCCAGTTGAGTTCTTAGATTGGCATGGTTATAAGAACATGAATTATACGTGCGTGCATACA